>JAHWFO010079372.1:377044-387448 GCA_023313115.1 Rhysida immarginata | reverse complement strand
GGGGGGGGGGGGCGACGTCTCGCGACCTCTCTACAACGACTTCTAGTCTGCTCCCGCTGCAGTCTATGAGGAACTATTAAAATTTCAACACTTCTCAGGGCCTTCAGATTTGCTTAGTCCTAACTTCACTATATCAATTGTATACTAAGGCCTGAAAGTTATATCTCCAGGTGTATGAATCACATTTCTTCACTCGGGAAAACAATCTGTTTTGTTTCACAGTTTCTGGGTGATTGCTCGATTCTGTAATTCTTGATTTCGCTCCAACCATAAGAAAATTTCTCGGGAACTACCCCTTCGACACAATACTGTAACTTAATTCTAAATTGTCTGTTAAACTATAACGACGCGCACGCGCTCGCATGAGCAACATTATTAAATGCCAAAACTAGTCTGAAAAAACATTCATCATCAGCTTCTTCGGGATGACCATGAAAAGGGCATCGATTGTAATTCAACTCCTCAAAAAAAATTTTATATATATAATACCATGTCCAGGTCGCTACCTCCCAAAAGTTTGCACCTGTATCCTACTAACCTTAGTAGTAGGTAACAAGCAACTCCAGAAGGCAACGGCTTAACGTTTAACTAAACAGTTTAATTTTCTAATGACTAATGTCACAAAATGTTGCTATTACTTCTGTACTACAATATCTGTATCACCAAATATTCCATAGTCACAAACTTCAACTCTCTGGAATCAATACGATTCAAAGTCATCCAAGGGCCATAATAATGTTAATTATAAGGTAAGTTTCTCATAATGTAAATTTCAAAAAAAAAAATAAAACTACAATGCAACTACTGTTCTGACGCACTACTGCTCTACTCATTGATTCTGCGCATTATCCTTGGGTAACACCTAAATGCTCGCAGACTATGGCTCTAATTATCTTACAGATAAGTTCTGAGAGGGGAGGGGTACCAACAGTCTCCGTAGAGGCTGGGGCGGAAAGGGTTTCTATCAGGGCGGCGACTTTATGGCGTTCGCCGGAGCTCGGTATACGGTTGTCTTCATTCAGATGAACTTCTTCCCTTTCCACGGGTGCTGGTTGTCTCAATAACTCGTCAATAACGTTAGTGTCATCTCCGGGTGGGTTTCTTTCTAATATTTCAGTGGTTCGTCTATCTTGAACGGATTGCAAAACCCAAGGCACTTCGGGAACGCTCCCTCTCGAACGCAACATATACGGATGGGAGGGGGGTGCATTTATTGCTCTCCCGGCCTCATTGCTTCCTCCTGGGACGGATGATGGTCTCGCGGGCTCCACGTTCGGCTCGGCTTCTGGCATCGCATGGGGCGGTAGGAACGAATCCTCTTCGGGACAAGTCGACGGCACCTGGGGCTCGGGTGGCGCGGCTACTGGAGCTCGGACTCGTCTTTCCCTGCGACGTGGCACTTGGGGCAGGTCTCCTATCTTCGGCTTTATTCGATTTGCATGGACGACCTTAGTTTTTCCCGTTTTCACATGTTTGATCAGGAAATTAACCGGAGAGTACTGGTCAATTATCTGATATGGTCCCTCATAAATAGGGTGCAACTTCTTCACCAATCCCGGTTTAATTTGTGGGACTGCTAAATATACGAGGTCGTCAACCTTAAATGAGTACGGCTGGTGACGCTTATCGTGATATTCTTTTCTTTTCTTGTCCTGTTCTTCTCGAATTTTGTCCACAAGATCGAACGCATTCTTGATGCGAGCTTCAATTTCGCATCCGTAATTTTTGTCAACGCCATAATATGGTCTTCTCGGGGTGGTGATGATATCACCAGGGAGGATGGGATCTCTCCCGTAAAATAATAGAAATGGGCTTTCTCCTAATGACGAGTGTGGACTGGGGGGGGGGTTCTAGAAATTTTGGCATCGACTACAAAAGTCATTTTGCGCCATTTACACAAGTTATAACAGTACGCAGCCCGGGACAAACACAAACATCCATGCCCAAGGCGGGATTCGAACCCGCAGCCAGGCGGACTCGAGAACTAGAAAGCCTACGCCCTAGCCCTCTCGGCCACCTGACCGGCCGAGTGTGGACTGGAGTTATACGCAAACATACAGAACGACAACCATTCTGGCCAGTCTCTTTGACTTTTTTCGACGTAATGACGTATCATCTGTATCAAAACCTTGTTCAGTCTTTCGACAATTCCGTTTCCGGCGGGATGATACGCTGTGGTGAACAGTTTTTTAATACCCAATATCTTGCAGACTTCTCGTAGAAGTTCAGAAGTAAAGTTGGACCCTCGGTCGGTCAACAATTGGATTGGAATGGAATGACGATTAAAGACACTGGTGACTAATGCCTTAGCCACTGTTTTCGCAGTTTGATCCATCAATGGAACAGCTTCCGAATATCTCGAATAATGGTCTGTGACTACTAAAATGTACTTATAACCTTCATAAGTGGTTGTAATCGGCCCCAAAATGTCGGCGGCAATACGGTAGAATGGATGTTTCACTGGTGGAAAACTTTGTAACGGCTGTTCTTTACGTTTAGGTCGAGCTGCATGAAGCTGACAACTTTCACATTCAGCACAATATTTCTGAATATCTGCTCGCATAGTTGGCCAATAATATTGTTTGTCAATTTTGACTCGCATTTTCTTTGATCTAATGTGTCCACTGGATGGAATATCGTGAAAAAGATACAAAACGTGGTTTCTTAAACTATTCGGAATGACAACTTGTTCCCAAATCTCCTTTCCATCTTGTGATCTTTTTATGTGATACAATACGTCTTCATCATCCATGAAAAAGTTTTCTTCCTTGTCTGGCCAATCGGGAGGGGATGGTTTCACGCCAATGCCCTTGAAATAGTCTCGAATCCCTCTCCACTCCTTCTCTAACTGCTGTTCCCTGGCTATTTCCTGCTTACATATCAGCGGCTCGTATTCTGCCACTGCTGAAATAGGAACTCGTGAGAGGCCATCGGCATTTGTGTTTTTAATGCCGGGTTTATGTACAATGTCAAAATTAAATTCGGATAATGACAACGCCCAGCGGGCAAGTTTCGAAGTCGGGTCTCTGAGATTGAATAGCCACGAAAGAGGACGATGATCGGTTTGTAATGTGAATCTATTTCCATACAAGTACACTCTAAATTGCTTAACGGCATACATTACTCCCAAACATTCTTTTTCGATCACCGAATAATTCAGTTCACTCTTTTTTAACAAACGACTGCAATACGCAATAGGGTGTTCCTTTCCATCGAAGCGCTGGGATACTACTGCACCTAACGCATACGAGCTAGCATCTGTTGCGACTATGAATGGTTTAGAAAAATCCGGACTTTTTAATATTGGTGCTGAAACTAAGAGTTGCTTAAGGTTTAGGAATGCTTTCTCTACTTCATCGGACCAAATGAAAGGTGTGTCTAATTTAGTTAATTCAGTTAATGGCTTTGCAATGGCACTGAAAGATTTCACATGTCTCCTGTAATAATTTGCCAATCCCAAGAAAGATTGAATTTCTTTAACATTCTTTGGCCTAGGGAAGTTTTTTACAGCTGTTATTTTTTCTGGATCAGGAGCAATACCATGCTCCGAGACAACATGACCTAAGAATTTAACTTCGTCATTGAGAAATTGACACTTACGAGGTTTGAGTTTGAGATTTGCTTCCTGTAACCTTATAAACAACATCTTTAAACTGTCTAAATGTTCAGCGAATGTCTCATTAAATGTAATGAAGTCATCTAAGTAATAGAGAATACGGTCCTGTAGACCTCTGACTGAAATTGGCGGCTCTTTACCATAGCGCTGGTGAATTGTTTAAACCCATAGGCAATCGCTTAAACTGAAATTTCGCGTCCGGGGTACTGAACGATGTTTTGGCGGAATCACTAATTTCAAGTTGAAAATAGCCTTGATTCGCATCTAATACACTGAAATATTTCGCCTTTCCTAGCTGACTCAAAGTTTCATTCACATCGGGTAGCGGAAATGAGTCAACAGTTGTAACCTTGTTCAACTTACGATAGTCTACAACGAATCGATAAGACCCATCCTTTTTCTTTACTAATAAAGCTGGTGCATTCCAAGGGCTAGAGCTGGGTTCAATGACCTGATGTTTTAACAAGTTATCTATCATTTCCTTCATGATACCTCTCAGTGAATAAGGAATTCTGTATGGGGGCTGAGCTACAGGTGGGGATGATCCAGTATCAATCCTGTAGTGTTCGATCTTACAGCATCCCAGGTCCCACTCTTGATGCGAGAATGCCCCATTAAATTCATACAACAGGGTTTCCAACGGTATTCTTTTGTTCGGTGTTAAATGCTCTAACTGGAATAATTTCAAAAATTCTTCTTTTGTTAATTTATTTTCTTTTCCTTCTTCTATGGAGGAACTTAATTCCACCTTCTCCTCCTCTGCCTCGCTCAGATGCCCAATGGTTTTATTTGCCGGTATTGTAATGGTCTCCTGAATAATTTAATATTCGAATTGGGATCGTATCCCTTTGCGATACTTTGACTAGTACCTTTGCTACTAACAACCCTGACTCTGAAAAATCTTTTGGCTCCAACACTCCTATGCGCTCTTTATACTCCTGACTCGCCAACCTGCCTTCACAAACAGACTCTGAATAAGGGGGGATGGAAATTTTGCTTTTACTACGAACAGGAACGGTATCCATAAATGCTCTGATGTTTGTAATCTCCGAGGCGCCAGCCCTACAGTCTATTCTCGATTGGATGCCCACGAATGGGATGTCCGTATCTATCGCCTGTAACAATCTATCGTGAAAATTGATGACAAATCCATATTTGGAGAGTGCATCTCTGCCTAATATAGCTTGATACGGTATTTCTTCTCTTCTTTTCCAAATATAACATTTTAACACATACTTTTTGTTACCAAATTTGAATTTAATTGAATATATTCCAGTAGTGGGGAAGTTATGCCCCGTTACTCCAACAAATTTTAAAGCGGGTTCTTTAACCTCGGTAACTTTATACCCCGATTCAACAATTTTCTGTAACATGTCTTCGCCTAATAGCGTTACTTTGGCTCCGCTATCCACTAAAAATTTAACATTGATTTCCCCCAATTTGCCTTCAATCATTAATTCTCCCGGATCCTCCGAAATATGTGCCATCTGTAACGTTTCTCCTACCTCTGTTTCCTTCTCTTCCTTTCCTTGGGGAGGGGGGCTGATCGCACGCTCGTGTGTCTGAGTCGCCTTTGTTAATTTGTTTCCCCTTTTTTTTTGTTCTTTTTGTAACCTTTCCTTGCAATAACGGATCGAATGCCCTTCTTTTGAACAATAATAACAGTTTACTCTGTGAAACGTTTTATCTACGCAATCCTTTCTTTTATGCCCTTTTAAATGGCAATTATAGCAGATGATCTCTACACGCTTTCTTCGCATGCCTCGCCCTCGCTCTGCGGTCGAACCTCGGCCTAAATGCGGCGGATTTCTCCGTGCGGGCGGTCGGTAATACTCGCTCGGCCTTCTTTCACTTACAGTGCGCTCTCGGTAGGTATTCGTGCTTTCTTTTCTACGCAATCTGTCCTCTATACGCCGACTAATTTGTTCCTCTACTTCTGGGCTCAATGACACAATGGTTTCTTTCTCAACTGGATGGAAAACATAACCTTCTAAACCCCATTTCTTAACAATTTCCTCTTCTTCCTCCGCTTGTTCTATTGCTTGTTTCAATTTCTCTGGTTTCTTTAACATAACAACTCTTCTTACTGGTGGCAACAATCCTTCTACAAAATGCTCTAAAATTTTTTCCTCTAAGATTTCTTGAGCATATGCACGCTTTATTTCTACTAGCGCTCCCTCTCCTACTATCTTATGCTTTGTTTTATTTCCTAGACTCTGTACCCGGGTCGCACACTGGCGGACTGATTCTTGTACACCTTGTTTACATTCTCTAAGTAATCTTTCATTTTCTCCTCTAAACTCCTTTCCAAATCGCTCTTTCAATGCTTTTCTCAATGCTTCATAAGTATTTACTGATTTCATCTCTCCATCTTCCCTACAATAGAAATGTGCATCCCCTGTTAGCTTAATTTTAGCAACATTATATCTAGTTTCCGCTCCCCAATTCATTACTTTTCCAATTTCATCTATTCGCAAAAAAAATTCCTCTGGATACGTAGATCCATCATATGGCTTTATTTCGCCTGCTAGCGCAAATGACTGCAACACAGGGGCTTGATTCATCTTGACTTATTTTGTTAGCTTATCTCTAAAATAATAATTTACCAATAGTGCCTTTCTTTCGTCTCAGGTCTTAATTTTGCTTCAATAAATACTTCACAAATGTAGGCATGTAATTAATGCAACTATTATGCCTATGTAAATACTCTTATTTGAATATGCCTAATCAAATCGCTACAATATCTTGATATCCTGTCAACTGCGCCAATTTATGTAGGGTTCCTGGGGATAATATTCATAGGTATATGGTCGAGTAATTTATTATAATTATGTTAGGTAAAAGACTGTGCCAGTGATTTATACTATTCATAAAGTTTATGATAATTTAGGGTTTATCCCACTTACATAAAAGATACCTCCGCTTAAACAGGCCCGGCCTAGAGGAAAGAATAGGCACTTAGACTGATTTAACAATTCAACATATAATGTTTATTCAATGTTCAACAAATGTGTATAAAACAATATTGTATGGAAGGTAATGCAAATGATAATGATAATTTAAGATATGAATTTCAACTTAGTAAAGCTCCAATTAAGATTCAAATAAAATGATACATTTTGTAATTAAGAAATGACTGGTGGCAATATGACTAATTATACGTTTCAATGAGTAATCGCAATTCCAGATAATAACTTAGTAATTAAATTGTGTGACATACAATAGAATGATTATCAATTAAGGATTCCTTTAGTCTAAACCTATAAAACAATGATCAAAAGTTCTGGGTATAACAATAATGATAAATTAGCAATAGTAATATGTAGATTAGGTATGTATGTAATTCTCAATCGTTCGATTATACAATTTATAGCTTAAGGAAATTCGGGTTATACTGAGTTTAGAATTACATAGTGATAACAATGTTCAACAGGAACTCTAATTATAAATTGTTCTATTTCTCTCGGAATGTAAAATACAAATATGGCTTTAATAGCTCCGAAATAATCATGAATGTAAACTACTGACTGAGCAATCTGCTATATTGTTACTGAATAAAGGTCTGAACGTAAGGCTTTAATAAATACAACTAAACAATTAACTGGATAAAATACAGAATTTAGATTAAGTCAATCAGGGTTCTTTACGTATAATATGACTGTTCTAGGTTACGTTATAATTGTCCTTCCCACTGTTTGATAGAATAATCCTTTCCCAAAATATGCATGTAATATATAAAATAGAAAGAATGAAATCATGTGAGGAATCAAAGAATTGGCCATTGAGACATTAAATTGGAAATACGCTATACCGTGTCTTCTCAATCTGTCCGCTCTTAGATCTCTCTCGTCCTCTCTGCTACAACAGCTTGGCGGGAGGGGGTTCGTCCTCTTCCAACGGAGTGGCTCGCAGGAAGATCGTCTCTGGCTTCTTGTACTGGATCTGGGTACTCCACGGGGCTCGGTACACATTCTTGCAACATCCCTCGCAAACCATGAAATTACTGTAATTGATGACGCTGGTTCTCAGCTCGATAGAAATTCTTCAAAACTTCTCGATAACGCGAGCTAACTAACATTTCAATCTGACGGTTACATTTTCATTAAACTACAACGCAAACTGGATTAATACTAAAATTTAAAACTTCCCATCTGGAATCCTAGGATTACCAGATGGAGGCCGAATTAGTATATAAATTTATGAGTAGTTCGCCGCACACTCGGCTACGGGAATCGTTACATTGCTATTGACTCAAAACTTTCACTTAGCATAACTGACAAAACAATTTCGATTTTCGACAGCCAATCAAACCTCGGCATCCACGTGATCATTCCCTGTCTCCTTCCTCTCTTCAAAATCCAAAGTTCAATCCTTACATTCATCTTTCTTGCTTTCTATCTGTTCATCCGGTTTCCGATTCACTTGTCCTACACTGGCCATACAATTTCTCTCCTTGAATATGATTCTAACGATCAAAACAAGCTGTGTAAACTGACTCCTGCTTTCTCCTTCTGACAAACCTTAAAACTTGGCTCCTTATTAACAACTCCTTACACCTATGCATAAAAAATATTTAAAACAATTAATACTTTATTTAATCTTGCTCTGCATAAAAACTCTTCTAAACTTTATATAAACTCTTAACTTCTGAATCTAAATAGACAATCCTGAATCCTAAAATCTATACGGGTATTGGAAATATCTGAACAACGGGAGTTTCGAAAATAGCAAGAGGATATAAGAGCTTCTATGTCAAGGGCAGGCAAGATAAAATTTGACCTAAAGTATCCAGTGATGTTCCCCGGTGATGAAGATGGATATCATTTTAATCTGAGGCAAGTCAACAAAAGGTAAATAAAGGGTAAATAACCTGGGTATATCACTTACAAGAAGACTCCGCGTACTCTGAACCACCGATTTTTATAAAATAAATTTTACGGGTATCTTTTACCAAATTAAAGACCCATGCAAAGCCATTCGATGCACTTCTCAAAATTTTCGAAGAAAAAAAGTCATAAAGTTTGATATAATTGCCTACACTTTATAAATGCTCGGATTATAGAAATAGATATTTATCTTGGGCAGGTTGTCTTGTGGTAAAATGTTTGAGTTTTATTTTGCAAGTACGGGTTCAAATCCTGTCTTTGATAATTTTTTTTCCTCTTCGTAATTTGTATGGGAATGTGTAATTCATTTACTAAATATATTTCCGATTTTTCCAATTCGTTACCATCATTTTTATAAAATGCATATAAGAATCATTATAATTAAACATAATCTAATATTTCCGATTTTCTATGGTTATTTTTGCATAAACTGAAAGGTTGTTACAAGTTAAATTTATTTCCTTTTTAAAAAAAAACACAAAAGAAGTTACAATTCACGTGTAGGTAAAGATAGAGCGATTAATATAACAGAAATAAGAAATTTAATTTGGTAGCTTACATTTTACTTAAAAACGTTAATGATGGGGATTGATAAACTATAGATACCAAAATGATGCATTAAATTTAGTAAGTATATGGTGCAATAATTATTTAATGTCATCTCAAAAGTTGCAAACTTTATAAAAATAATTAATGTGGATTAATAAACTGTTTCCTTTAACGCAGCGGCTACGTTCACGGCTACCGTCAAGGCATAATGGCTCACGACAGTAAGAAGCGATATCACACGTTATCGCCGGGAGTTGTTTCGCGGCACTTTACATGCAGCTGACGACCGTAGCGGTGAACGAACATATTGTGCAAATGTTCAACTGGAAAAATGTGTTCAATAGGAAGAAGTTTCAAGTCGTATCAAGAGTTGGAGAGTTTTATAAATTAACGGCAACAAAAAACATTTTTTCAACTTTGGAAATCGCATTCTGTTTACTAAATTATATAAATAATAAATAAAGGGGGTCATAATTTTTCCAAGATTTATAGTATTTAATTTTCAATATTTGAATACACAAACTCATTTCAGTATTTGAAATACACAAACTCATAGTATTTCCAAATTTCTTAGTGGGTGAACGGGGAGAGGGGGGAAGGGGGTAAATTCACAAGTAAACACGGGGATGATAATAACACTATATATTAATTTGTTTTTGTAAACTTTATTATCATGACTGTTTCACCCCTTGTTGGCTTACCCCTTGTTAGGGGCGTTAAGAGTGAGGGACTGTGTTCGTTTCCCCAACTCAATTTTTTTTCTTTCTGAAATTGACTTGAAAACTCATGATTCCAGAAAATACATGTACATTGAAATTAAAAAAAAAAAAATACATCTATAGACGGGGTGCGTGTTTACAAACATTAGCTTACTTCGTGCCTAGACGTATTTCCGGTTTCGAAATAACTGCACTTTCGTTGTTGGCTGTGACTAAAAGTCGAAATAATTCAGATTGACTGCCGAATGCCGCGATTTTTCATTAATTTTTTATCGAGTCGGAGATCATAAGCCGCGTTTTTTCGGAACGTTATGGCTTTACAATGCCAAATATAAAGGAATAACTTGTTTTGATTTTTGTTTCAGTCTTAATAATTATAATTGGAATAAACATTCTTTCGTTATGTAAGTCTTCAAATAAGCAATGAAATAAACATATTTGTATACAAATCGTAGTGAACATAGCATCCATCGCGTCCGTCGCGTAGCGCTCTGTGTGGCCACCCTATTTTGTCCATCGCGTCCGTCCCGTCCGCGTATATTCGAAACGCACGAGGTGCAGACCATCATTCGCCCTCTAGTGACGATAAACGATGTAGAATTGAATGTCCAGTGCCAATTGAATTGTCGCGAAA
>JAHWFO010079372.1:318175-377034 GCA_023313115.1 Rhysida immarginata | reverse complement strand
AAACGATGTAGAATTGAATGTCCAGTGCCAATTGAATTGTCGCGAAACCTGTAACCGGCCGGGGGGAAACCAACTGCCCCCTGCAACCAAATAGGTTGGGGTATATATCAGTTCGTTAGATATATCAGTTTAAAAAAAAAATTCACTCCGAGCAAAAAAAAAAAAAAAAATACAACAGTGCCAGTGTAATCTAGTTGGACTAGTAAACAAGTTGGACTCCTGGAGGGCGTAAGGTTATGTTTATTGTCACTAGAGAGCGCACGATGGTCTGCACCTCGTGCGTTTCGAATATACGCGTGCGGGGCCATGTGATTGTGCGACGCCGGGGAATTGAAGGGGGAAAAAAAAGTGTTCACACAGATTTTATCTTATTGACATGGGTAGCTAATGTATTGTTGATGGAATTACATTTAGACCTAAGAAAACTGATATATGCTTAGAATGGTTATTGCCTAAACTTTAAAGCTATGGTTTATGAACTCTAATTCCCGAACTAGACATTATTGTGAAAGTTTCATTGTATTCATTAGGTGGAAGTGAAGTGTTTGTGTTCGTTTACTGAAAAGAAAGAACTTTAACTTGTGGACATAAGAAAATTGTGAATTTGGGCCATTGTGATATTCGGCAATGGTTGTGTCATCACGTGCAATATGGTTATAATTCTAAAAATTACTTAGTTCTTTATCTGTGACAAATTTATTATGGCGTTGGTTAACGCGGTATTCATTTATATGTTATTACAGTGTACCACGGTCTTTATAGTGTTAAGGACTTTTTGGTGTGGGTTGATAGTGGTTTACGGCTAACCTCATCAACTTGAACTATTAAACTGGTTATCCGATTACGCACTCAAAATTGTGTATGTGACTTCTGGCGTTTTGATAAATCAATGTTATCATTATGTGTAAGACTTATATTGAAGAATGTTATTTAAGAAATCACATTGATGGATAAATAGCTGTAGGAAATTAGTTAGCACAGTTATAACCGTATTTATTCCTTTTACTGTTGATGATGGTAATTGTTTGTTAAATGACATGGCCAACGGTGTCCACACTGAGTTGTATACCTGTGATGTAAAAAAAGAATATTGGTATTGGAAATTATGATTGGTAGTAATAGGTAGGTTTAGTACCGGAGTTGGTATTCTACTAATCTTGTTTTTGTATGTTTTGGTTTTAACATTATTGCTTAGTTTAAGCATTATAGAAGCTAGCTGCTTCGTATTGGTTTTGGTCGTTATATTTGAAATAAACAACTCTGTTCTTATTATTCCAGCTTATCCACTGCACACTCTCATATGCTTAGTTTTATACGTGACAGGAAACTTCGGAGGAAAGAGAGTTTCGTCTACAGCAGAAGCGTATGCAAGCTTCCACGTCAAGAGCAAGGGAAACTTCGGAGGAAACTACGTGTACAACGCGTTCGACGTAGAACGGAAGAATTAAGGGTGGCGAATCGACATTCTGATTTAAAATTAGCGGCATTTAATTACAATTCTGAACACGATTACTGTAATCACCCTAAAGTCCTAATAGGAAGGATGGATGTCGTATGTAACCATTGTCAGGCAAAGAAATATGAATGGGAACCACCAGGAATATGTTGCTCTAATGGAAAAGTGAAGTTGCCGCCACTTAAAGAGCCTCCAGAACCTCTGTTATCTTACATATATGGAAACACAGCAGATTCCAAACATTTCCTATATAAGGGCATACAATTCAAGCTTCCAAATTACGTCATTTGGCGCATCATCAATATTGCAAGAAGGTGGATTCATGCCCACTTTTAAAGTTCTGGGTCAAATTTACCACAGAGCTGGATGAAATATTAGAGGCTGATCAACGACGTGCTAATATATTTGGCGTGCGACTAACCTGGTAAAAATGTTTAAAACAGCATTAGAAAGGATGCCTACAGACGAGTACAAAGTAGTCATACGGGCAGACAAGAGGCCATTTGGTGAACATGAACGGCGTTTTAACGCCCCAACCATTAACGATGTAGCCATACTCATGATTGATCTGGAACATTACGAGAACCGTGACATAATTGTTCAGAGATGAAGTGAAAATTTGCTGAGGATTTCAGAAACACACCGTTCATATGATGCTCTGCAGTATCCTCTTATCTTCTTTGATGGAGAGGATGGTTACCATTTTAACATAAAACAAATCGATCCTCTCACAGGAAATAAGACGCAAAAAAAGTTTCTTCTATGGAGTTTTATGCATACCGCTTTATGCTGAGAGAGGAATCCTCAAACCACATCTTACGATTCCGCCAGTTGTTTCATCAATATATCGTAGATATGTACGCGAAAGACGAATGCGAACGGCTTCTTTATGTTAGGTTAAATCAGAAAAAATTGCGTGTTGATGATTATATTCATCTACGGGATGCTGCGGCTAATGACCGGAATGTCGCTGATATAGGAAGGATGGTAATATTACCGGCTACGTTCACTAGCGGTCCGAGGCACATGCACGAATATGCTCAAGACGCTATGTCCTATGTTCGCAATCATAGCCGTCCGGATCGTTTTGTAACCATTACGTGCAACCCTAAGTGGCCAGAGATTAGAGTTGAGCTTTTGGAAGGCCAATCCCCGATTGATCGTCATGATTTAACAGCGAGAGTATTTAAGCAAAAACTAATCAAATTTACTGATGCTATTATGAAAAGCCATATATTTGGAGAAACCCGCTGTTGGATGTATTCGGTCGAATGGCAAAAGCGAGGTCTTCCACATGCACACATGTTGGTATGGCTTAAAGAAAAAATCCGACCGACTGAAATAGATGATATAATTTCTGCCAGATCTTCTATAGGATCTACTGCTATTCGAAGTAGTGTCAAAGAACATGATCCAAGGGCCGTGCGGACTTTTAAAACATAAGGCACCGTGCATGAAAAATGGCAAATGTACTAAGAAGTATCCACGACAGTTCATTGATGAGAAACAATCAGCCAACGATGGTTATCCTTTATACAGAAGACGGAAACCTGAAAATGGGGGCTTCACAGCGACTGTTACAGTTAAGGTTAACAACCAAAACAGAGATATCGAAATTGATAACAGGTGGATTGTGCCTTATTCCCCTCTCCTTACAAAAATGTTTCAAGCACACATCAATGTCGAGTACTGCCACTCTGTTAAATCGATTAAGTACATTTGCAAATACGTCGCTAAAGGCAGTGACATGGCCGTTTTGGGTTAGCTAATGAAAATGCGTTGGATGAAGTGACTCAGTACCAATTGGGGAGATATCTTAGCAATAATGAGGCTATTTGGCGCATCTTAAATTTTCAAATCCACGAACGATACCCAACGGTTGTCCACTTAAGCGTTCACTTAGAGAACAGACAGAGAGTATACTTTACAGAAAAGAATGCTCAAGAGTGAGTGGAAATGCCTCCAAACACAACATTAACAGCGTTTTTCCAGTTGTGCCAGCAAGATCCAATTGCAAAGACATTACTCTATGTCGATGTACCAAAATACTACATCAGGTTTTTACTGAGAAATAAGATCACGTCGAGAACTTCAGGCTTTAACTGCATCTTTTTTTTTGTTGCTGAACAATCTTTACGCTGATAGTGGTAGTTGGAATACATATAAATTTTCGAGCCAGTTTTCAGATCTTCGCTGTACTCACATGAGCTCCACCAAGCCAAGGGGTCATCTGTTCGCTTAATGATTGGAAAATCATTATAGTGCTGGACATGTCCTTCTGCGTCTATTGCAGTCATTAAGCTTATATGGCCATGACTTTACCTTTCCTGTTGAAATCGCTCCAGAGATCTGTGTCCTCAGCAAATGTTGGGCCCAGTGTGGAAATCTCGTGTTGTAGTGGTTTTTCTTCACCTTTGCCAGTTCTTGTTTTACTTGCTTAACTGCATCCTCACCATTACCCATAAAGCAAATTTTTCTAAACCAAAAAATGTGATGACAAGTGATATGATAAAACAATCGAAAATAACTGATAATGTTGATAAGTTTCACTTATGAAGCGAATGGGTAAAAAATGGGCAAATGGGAAGCCCAAGAAATGAATGGACTTACATAAAAAACGATTGGAGAGTCGTTAAAACGGAGAACAGGTCACTAGTAAAAAGCCAGTAAAGAAAACTAATGATGAGTAGTAGCACAATAATATTTTGATACAGATAAACCGAAACAACAACAAAAAACGAGTCTTCAATTTCCAGTGGCGTTTGTTGCACCGATTCCATTCTCTCCAACATCTCAAATGGAAAGTGATCGGGATCTGCTGGATGTTTATTTTGGGGCATATTAGAAAATATTCCCCAATATTTTTAGAATGCCCGTTCACTCAGTCCATCTGGAGTCGTCTCAATCAACGTTATGGGCTGGTGAATTTCTCTTACAGTCTATGCATTGCTTGTTTGATGCCTCCACTGGTGAAACATACAAGCTGGACCTAGCCATCACGATTGGATAGATATCAAGGGTATTGACCATCTGCCATCGATCGTTTGGAAAGCATGGTATATCACCCGAGACCCTTTCTCTTTTTGAAAAGGCCTACACTAGGCCCTTCAGCATTCAGTTTGTGCTTTACTTTATCTAAGCGTCTCTGCTTGGTTGTCGGGGAGGAACATGCCTTTCATCTCCCCATCCCGATTGCTTCCCATTCTAATGGTTTGCCGAATAGCGAACATGCTTTCCAATGTGGCGTTTATACAGAGTGTATCTGTGAATTCCAACGAATAGTTTCCGAGTTACACAGTAAAAATCGTTACATGTGCTGGTTAGTACTCGCATGTGAGCAGGGGTTACGATGCTGAAAGCGTAAATCTGAAACTACTGGTTGCAATTTCATCAATTTTTAACGGTACACACAGTTTTATGTACCCTGTTGTTTAACCAAAATTCATTCATCATTCTAGATGTTACAAAACTTAAGTTATTAACTTGTTGATCTTGGTGGCGGCATTTTTATTTCTGTTCATATCTCAGCGTTCAAATTTGGACCAATGTTCACATGAACGTTTTTGCTTAGAATCACCCTTACTACCTCCCCTCCAACTTTGTACAGGCTGTTCAGATACACCCTGTATAGATGTAGCAGTCCAAGGGGAAGCCTAGTTAAGATCTTTTGAGGCATCTGCTGGGGTAATTTTAGCTGGCTCAGCTCCATCAGCAGTTTTCTTCACTAAACCACAAAGAAGTCTACAAAGAAAAAAAACATTTGTACTTTATTTTAGACTTGCAAGGAGCGTTCGCAGTCGACTCTTCACCGATTGTGAACTCCTTTTTTTGGTGAATCAATATTGAAAATAAGTTGTTACGTGTCCGAGCTGTTCATCCAATGCGCCTTTTAAGTAAACTTTTTTTTACTTGAAATTTAGAGAAATTTCCAAGTTCGTTATATTTATATTTATTACATATTACAAATTTATGCAGAAAATAATAACATACCTGCCAACTTTCAGGAAATAAAAAGAGTAAAATCCTTCAAGTTATAGTTAGGCCTATGCAAATTTATATAATCGTATAATTAGGCCTATGGCATGGTTCGTAACCGCATTTTTCCCACCATGTGATATGTTAAAGTCTCATTGGCACACTTTACAGAAAGCAAATTTTTCACCCTTCCGCAATGAAGATATGAACGGAAATTCTTTTGAATAATTCTCTAAAAGTTTAAAATATTTTCTTTTATCAACAATTGCATCAAAGCTAAAACTTAAGTATTTCGCGTTCTTTATTGAGTCCTATTAGGCCTCCGCATAGGACTTGAAATCGCGTGTCTAGGCATTTTCAACTTTTGACCGCTAGTCGTTTATCTCTATGGCTAGTTTGGCGCTCTTCAGGAATAAAGAACTACATGATACTCTCGTCCTCATCCACTTTATCCAAGTTAAAAGTTTACCTTAGCCGGCTCGGTGGCAAAGCGTTGAGGTGCAGGTCTTGCCGTTCACATAACCAGCGAGTCCTGATGCTTGAATTTGTCTATTTCACCATTATCCTTTCATCCCAAACAGCTAGTCTCCTGGATAAAAGGGGAGGTGCAGCTTGAAAATCCATCCGTCCAAATTTTACCTTGAATTCTCCATTGGATTTCCCTCTAGCGTTAAAGAGTTGAACTACCGCTGACACGAAGGAAAACCATAGCCTAATAATAACAGTTTTTATTAGGCTATGGGAAAACCTTGAAATGATACGGAGGCCTAATATCCCGAAGGCCACACCCTTCATGATGGAAAAAATAGTCCTAATTTAAGGATTTAATTTCCGTAATAATGTGTTCCTTTGCCTACTCATGTAGGAGAGGAGTTCAACATTTCTCCAACTGGGAAATTATGGAAAAAACACAAAATTCTTTACATAATGCGTAAAAACGTAAAATGGTATTAAAAGGTTAAATCTTACGTGTAAAATGTAAAAGTTGGCAAGTATGTAATAACGAACAATACATAAATTAGATACAAAAATGAGTAATTAAAAAATAAAGCTATAAGAGAGAGAGAGAGAGAGAGAGAGAGAGAGAGAGAGAGAGAGAGAGAGAGAAATTAAGTAATGTTTTTATTAATTATTTACATTGCTCCAGATGATACAAATAAAAACAAAAATCAAATATTTTCTGCATACGGCACATTATATAAATGCACACGCATCGCAATTACATTTTGATGAACGTAAATCTTTAGGAAAGCAAACTTCATTAACATTTAACATTAAACTTCAAGTATAAAAAATTTATTTAAAAGGCATATTGGACAAAATGCTCGGACACGTATCAATTTATTTTCAATAAAATTTTGTAAACATTCCAAGGAGGAGCTTTAGCAGTGAAGAAGAAATGCATTTATACATTTATTAAAAAAATTAACCACCCTCCCCCTCCCCTTCCCCCAGAGCAGGGTAAGGCAAGTAGCAGATCCTGAAGTCATCTATTTTTACCCCTTTATCTACACTTTTTACCTCTCCCCAAGTTTTTAATCAAAAATTAATTTTCTCGAACGTAATAAGTAGAAAATGTAAAAAAAGCTCATATTTCCTTTCCTTTCTCAACATTTCCAAACGTATGATATATTACAAGTCATATGTGGGCATAGTTTTAAGACCACGAGACTACCACCCCCCGCAAATCCGACCCCAATGGAACACCTGGGCCTAAACTTCATAGTAATGTAGATCTTGCCTAGAGGAATCTATATACTGAATTTCACGCCTTTACGTACCTAAATAGCACATAGATATACAGGGTGATTTACATCGAATGTAAAATACTTAAAGGGGGTATTATAGAGGTTAAGATAAACACAAAACGTCCTATGAACATGGGTTCAAATATGAACAATAACTGAGATATGAACAGAAATAAAAACGCCGCCACCAAGATCAACAAGTTAATAACTCAGATTCTGTAAAGCCTAGATTAATGAAATTTGGAGGAATAACAGAGTACATAAGACTGTGTATACCTTTAAAATTTGATCGAATTCCAAAAAGAAGTTTCCGAGTTACTCATTCAACATCATAACACGTGCTCACTTGTGAGTACTAACTAGCATTTGTCACAATTTTGACTGTGTAACTCGGAAACTTCTCGTTGGAATTCAATCAAATTTTAACGGTATACACAGTCTTATGTACCTTGTTATTCCTCCAAATTGCATTAATCTAGACTTTACAGAACCTGAGTTATTAACTTGTTGATCTTGGTGGCAGCATTTTGTAAATCAACAAGTTAATAACTCAGATTCTGTAAAGCCTAGATTAATGAAATTTGGAGGAATAACAGAGTACATAAGATTGTGTATACCGTTAAAATTTGATTGAATTCCAACGAGAAGTTTCTGAGTTACACAGTCAAAATTGTAACAAGTGCTAGTTAGTACTCACAAGTGAGCACGTGTTATGATGTTAAATGAATAACTCGGAAACTTCTTGTTGGAATTCGATCAAATTTTAAAGGTATACACAGTCTTATTACTCTGTTATTCCTCCAAATTTCATTAATCTAGGCTTTACAGAATCTGAGTTATTAACTTGTTGATCTTGGTGGCGGCATTTTTATTTCTGTTCATATCTCAGTTGTCGTTCATATTTGAACCCATGTTCATAGGACGTTTTGTGTTTATCTTAACCTCTATAATACCCCCTTTAAGTATTTCACATTCGATGCAAATCACCCTGTATGTTGTCCTCTCTGAATCCCACCCCCGTAATTCCGACCCCGTGTACCAATCAAAACCAAACTAAACAGTGCAGATGGACATGCCCATAGGAAGCTACATTCCGAATTTCAACCTTCTATCTCAAAAAATGTAGAAATTATGAAGGGATACACAGTTAAGACGTTATAAAACCAATAAGTAGCTCCATTCTTTCGCTCCTGAATAATATAGATTATGAGCACTTGAGCTATCGTGCGTCGACAAAGCGATTTCACGTGCCGATGTCAGTAATGCTTAGAAGATGAACAGAAAGTAACAGTTTATTGCTTCTTGATAAATCGATTGTTACATGACATGCCAGTAACTTTGAATTCTTTACACTCATTGTTTTAGCACGTGAATTTGACTTGAAGGGGTCCACGAAAAATTCTGAGAAGTTGATATGGCCGAGATAACACTTTGATAGTTATATTTCTGAAAACAGAATTTGAAAAAGTTAATCCGTTTTCAAGTTATCGTACAGACCAAGGGCGCCTTCTTATAAGTAGCTTTTATGCTAAAGCTCCTAATAATGATTCACACACAAAAAAAATCAAAATCGGTGAAGAGTCGACTGCGAACTCTCCTTGTTACTTTTTAGAGTGCTTCAATGATTTTGGTGTTTTGAAACTGACTTACAGTGAGCGTCCCTTCCCCAGGCATCCCCCTGGGGAGGCACTGCCCCAATCTCCTCAAGCGGTGTTTTGCAAGTGGCAGACAGGCACTATCCCATCTACGAGTTCATGGCATACCACCCGTTTTAACGTCCGGGAATCCTGCAGTTTTACTATCATGAACCAAGGCAAGAAAGCTCTGTCAAAAGCCAGAGATTGCCTCCTGCATCATGGACACGGACTTTGTGAAGGTGGGCAACACCACCTCTATAATGCTGATCCAACGCATCTAACTGTCCACGTGTGTGGAAAATACTGCACTCCTCTCCACAGCGTACATGTTCCACACAGACCACTCTGATACCCGTGTGTGCGAAACGGCGACATCCTCTTTGACTTTCGTCTGGAGAATGACATCCCAGAATACCTTACAATGCATGGAAAGCATATGAAGTGTCTTATAAGGGGATAAGGCAATGATGCTGGTACTGCCATAAGGCTTCACATGTCAGGAGAGATTGTCCTCTCTTGTAGGAATGCATCACTTGCAGTCAAATTGAAGACAAATACAACTGCCCAGAGAGTGCTCCCAGTGTGCTTCAGCAACTCCAACTACCACCACCTTCGCTCCCCCCCCCCCCAAAGCCCTCTGTACCTGTGAATGTCAGCTTACTGCTGACATTAGAAGACATCGCGAGGTGAGCATTGGGTGAGCCAATTAACTCCGCCGAAGAAGGCAACCTCTTCATTGGCCCAGCTGAGCATCTCCACGGAGGTCTTTCCACCACTGCCTCCGCCATTGCACTCACCTTCACCATCGAGTGCGTTTCGCCATCGTATCCAAAGGTGTCGACGGTAACAGCAATCGACGTAAAGAATTTCCCTAAATAAACCAAACAGTGGAAAGGAAGATCGAAAAGCAAGAAAAAACGTCGTCATCACAGAAAAGTGAACAAGTCTTTTCTGGGCATGAAAGTGGTATTGAAGCCAGCAGATCTCAGCGCTCCCACTCGTCCACATGCAAGAATCCTGTGCCTCCCATGCCTCCTCCACCCAGACCAGGTCAGCCCACCATGCCACCAGCACAATGATGATCATCTCATTGAACGTTAGATCCCTCGGCAGTCGTTTTAAGCAGACAGTGCTTTCAACGTTCATTGCCCTGGATGCGCCATTCTTCTGTCAGAAGGAGTAAAGCTGGCTCCGACGCAGTCGTGCTAGAACCCCACGACGTATAGTCACTACTCCAATGGCAAGTTTTTCATCAACTCATCTTCTCCTAATGGCCAGTGGGTAGATACAATCATCCATCCTGGCAACGAATTATATGTGACTACGATTGCAGAGTGATATTATTTGTTTATTCGATAAGTAAATACAACAGCATCTGCCCGGGGCCAGTATGGCCAAACGACCAACGAGTTTGGTCCCCGGGAGGTGCAGACAAATTGTTACAGTACAAAGTAATATATTATACATTGTAATTAATAATAAATCATATAATTAGTAACAAAGGATAAAATTTTGGAATCATCATTAAACGAATACGAATAAAATTTACATTTATCAGCCACTCTGTAAACTACCGGGTGGGCAAGAAATAACGTGAGGTGTTCAGAGCTCGCTAGCGGGAATTCTATTAGGCCAAATGCAGTACATTTTGGTGTATATACTTAGTGGAACATGCAGTTTCGATTTCTGCAAAAAAAAAAAAAGTACCAAAAGTCGCCATAGGGGGCGTTTATTTCAAGAAAACAGTGAATACCTAATTGTCAAATGAACAAATACCGTACAAACCAACTTTAGTAACAACAATAAACAATGTTTTATTTTTAATTACAAATGTGTTTCAATATGACCACCAGTGTGCTGTTCCAATAGCTGCATGCGGTACTCGACATTTTCTACGGCAGCTCGCAGCATATCCGCATTAATTAGTCTGATATGTAATGTTATTTGATCCTTTAAGGTTGAAAGGTCAGGAACATGTGCTTGATACACAAGGCTTTTCAAATATCCCCATAACCAAAAATCACAAGGGTTGAGATCAGGCGACCTGGCTGGCCATACCATGGGAAATGCACGACTAATTATTCTGTTGTCTGAAAAACGTTCTCGCAAGATCTGCTGCACCTGACGTCCGATGTGCGGTGGCGCACCATCCTGCATAAAAATGGTAGAATCCAGACAACCCTTTTCCTGCAATCGTGGTATCACAAAATTCTCAAGCATATCGGCATACCTGGCAGAATTGACGGAACAAGTCACCGGTCCACGGGGACGGATTTCTTCAAAACAGTAAGGGCCGATGATGAAAGAAGCAGATTGGCCTGTCGAAATGCAGAGTCAGAATTTTTTTGATTTCTTGTATGCGATGGATTCTAGCTCCTGTGGGCTGACGAGGATTTTCAGGACCTCATTTAATTCAACTCCCATATGGACATGGGCATACGCTGCATATTGGTTCTTTGGTACACTGGACAGTTGGAGTGCCCACTCGAATCTTTTGAAATACTCCGCTACGGTCGTTTCTTCCTCGGGCTGGTAGGCTGGCATCACGAACAGAAGAACTCTGCGGGAGTGGTTCTCCTGCGTCTCTCCTCCGGAAGTCGCCGGCGCAGTCGCCATTTGTGCGATCGCTGTGACTGTTGCTGTGTGGATAGCTGCGGCTATCATTTTCGACAGCTCTTGCATGAGTTCTGGCGGAACTGCCATGGTGGATTTTTTATTGATAGTCTTTCAAGGTACGTGGTTTTCAATGTCTCCCTTATTCTGTTATTCTTATCGTTGACGCTGGCGTTCGTTTTTTTTTCAGAACGATCGTCTTCTTCTTTTGGCTGGCGTGTGTTTCCCACGAGGATTCCGATTTCTTTGGCGGAATCCCACTTCTGACATCATTGTTAATTCGCGACTTAATTTGATGGAAGAAGGGAAAGCATTTTACCTTAGGCGAATGTGGCTACTCAGCTGACGAATCAGACGACTGAAAAACGACTGTGTGTTCGTTATTACATGGAATACAGCCGACTGCTCGTTAATGGGTTGCTTCGCGACAGCATCGTCTTCAACAATACCAGCTGAACAATGACTGGTGACACTGTCACGAAAGATTCTGTGTCTCAGCTCAACAATGCCCACTTATTGACTGCCGACACAACATACGGTGCTAGGCAAACATCAGGGGGTAATGTGCACCAAAGTTTGTTGCAAGAAATTGATATACTTTTTAGTTGGTAGTTGCCCTTAATGCGTGGGATTTGTAGAAACTTAGTGTGACGTATTTTTTAAAGGGGGAAATAGGTGTTGTGAACAAAGGTTGGGGGAGGAATATTTTAATGTGGTTATTGAGTGCTTTGTATATAAAGATTGCTAAGTTTGTGGGATAAAGTTGGTGAATTGGGGTTATACCTATTGTGTGAAAAAGATGTGACAGGGGCGGGTTTGGCTAGCTTAAGAACGATGCGAACAAATCATTTTTGCAGCCTCAGTAAGCGGAGTAAATTGAGTTTTGTAGTGGTGACCCACAATTGAAGGCCGTAGGAAAGGGAGGGGTGAATCAGAGTGTTGTACCGGGTGATTCAGTCAATTTCTGACCATTTCACTCGAATGACGTGCATTAGGGATAAACAATTGAAAGAATATGAGCGCCATATCGAATTTCTAAATAGTTGGAGTTTGTATTGTTGCAACGGCGCTGCATGAAAATCGTATTGTTGAAAAATGGCGCCCGCTTTATCAACAGAGCAGATATGCAAGGTTGTCGATGGTATTTCGAGACAAAATCACCTGCAACCGTGCAAAGAAAGTTCCGGAAGGAGTATAAGTGTCGAGACGCACCAGGCAGGCAAGCAATCATGGATTTTGTCAAGCAAAGTTTTGCCACTGGATGTGTCAAAGGCAAGAAAAAAGGCGGGAGCGAAGCTCGTGTTCGAACGGCCGAAGTTGTCGAAAATGTTCGCACAAGGTTGGTCGATTCCCCTACCAAAAAAATCTGTTCGCCGCCTGTCCATTGAAGAAGGGCTGTCGTACACCACGACGTGGCGAATTTTGAGAAAGGATTTACACCTGTTCCCGTATAAGATCCATGTTTATCAGGAGTTAACAGACACTGGAAGACAGAAGCGACAACAATTTGCAACGGAGTTTGGAGCAGAAATGGAAGCCAATGAGGACATTGTGGACAACCTGTGGGTGTCAGATGAGGCCTTCTTCCATCTGTCAGGTGACGTTAATAAACACAATGTTCGTTTTTGGGGTTCCCAGCACCCTCATGAGATCCATAAGTCACCTCTTCATCCACGAAAGATTATCGCTTGGTGCGCGATTTCCAAAAGAGGCATCATTGGTCCGTTCTTTTTTGAGGGCACCGTAACGTAACAGGTTTACCTTAACATGTTGGAGCTGCAAAGGAGGCGTATACCGCTTCGACATCAATGGTTTCAACAGGATGGGGCTAGGCCTCACACCACTAATGAAATTCGGAAATCGTGTCATTTCAAACAGGCTTCCAGATCGATTCGTGGATAGCTTTCTTTGGCCCCCTACGAGTCCTGACTTAAACCCATGTGATTTTTATCTCTGGGGGTTCCTTAAAGACAGTGTGTTCACTACAGTACCAAGAACCCTAGACCAGCTGCGACAAAGCATCGTCGACTGCTGCACCCTTGTGGATGCAGAAATCCTGGATAGAGTTATGAACAACTTCACCATTCGGCTGCGAGCAGTTCAAAACGTTCGTGGTGGCCACATTGAGCATATCATCAAGACTTTTCCACGGGAATAAAAACTCCGAACTGCCTAAAATATCATACTGAAATGCTAAGTTTGTAAACATTAATGGGTCAATAAATCATAGTACTGAAATGGTCATTTTGGGGAAGATAGTGGAAGCAGGAGAAAAGACGTTGATTTAGAGTCATAGCTAAAGTATTAATGTGGGTATTCCAGGAAAGCTATGGGTTAGGTGAATACCTTCGAGCATGAAAATAGATAGAGGTGGCACCCTATTCATTGCAAAGGGAAGCCAGTGGTACCAAAATCAATCACCTTGTGGATCAGCTGTGATAGAGCAAAACATTCCCTTGTCGGCATAGGATTGATTACATATGAAAATGCAATTAAGTAAACATTCCCTTTCTTAAATTCCCTTGTGATTACATATTATTTTAGCTTTATTCGATTATGTTACTGATCCCACTCATTTTTAAATGTAGTTTGCCTATTATTTAATGATAATTAAGTATACTTAAAAACATTATTTCTCATTAAGCGTGATTATTACGTTATTTTATATTTAAAAATGAGAATGTACGATATTATGAGGTTTATGCTCGGTTCAGAACAAAAATTTTTTGTAATTTTTTTTTAATAATTTGGCCTATTTATATGCAAATATTTATTTTAATTTAATTCACAAATTTTATACAAATAAAAAAAATTAATAAAAAAAATGATACAAAATATATTCCTCTATCCAAAAATACAAAAAGCTCAACAAAAATTCTAAAAAAAATTTTGAAATAAAAAAAAAAATGAAAAAAAAACAAGAAAAAATTGATTAATCTCAAAAAGTAAAATAAAAAAGTAATAATTATTCTAAAATTTAGAAAAAAAATTACAAAATAAATGTTATAATGATATTAATTAAAACTCATTTAAAATTAAATTTTCACTATTAACCCATTTAATACATGTTAAGATTTAATACATACATTCTGTAAATAATTATTTAGTTGAATGCAATGGAAATTAGATGTATATTCTCTTGTATATTTAGTATAAATACCATGAAATAATATTAAGTAAATAAAACAATAGTTCAAAAACTGTTCTACTGGCCATAATTGGATTGACTGTTTTAAACTATTTATTTATTTGCTTTATTAATATTTCATGGAATTTATATAAAATATAAAACATAATTTACATTTAATTCTGTAAATAAGTTAATACATCTTAAGGAATTTTTATTTTTTTAAAGAATGAGGATTTTCAGGAATATATATTTTACTAAGAAGATACTAAAAGGTTTTGGAAGTGGTATGTACAAAACGTTTCTTTGAAGTAAATAAAAAAACATCATCATCATGTATAAAGTAAGTTATTGTTTGAGATCGATTTTTTTTTATGCTCGACGATCTCTGTTATGCCGTGCGAAATAAACACTACCCCTTCTAGTTTTATGCTCGAAGGTTTGAAGGAACAACCGTCTTATCACTCGATGATTCATATTACACACCTAGGGCTTAGCGGATTAGGGTGTACAGGTGTCAGGTAGCCCAGGTCTTGTGACCTAACTCTGGTGCGATAGAACAAGAGGCTATGCTGCCTCTATCCATTTTCATGCTCGAAGGTGAATACCTAAGTATTTGAAGGATTTATATGGTAAAATCTGATGGGAGTAAACATCACTACATCTTGTGTCATCTTCCGTCTGCTCAACGTGTATGCCTGATGTTAACATGTAGAGAAAAGATCATTTTACAATGGCTTATATTGTTTCCCGTGTTCGTCCTTCCCTTTCGTGATTGCTGGAGACTTCAACTATCATCCAGATGACAATAACTTCTCATCTGGGCATATACGCCATTTGTGTCAGCAAAATGCACTATTCGACCTATGGGGAAACACTCTATAACTACCATCCTGGGTTCACATACCACCAAGGACCCAATTTTTCAAATTTACATTATGCAATCTATTAAACAGACGCAATCTCTGAATTGCTCTCTCAACGTGCACTCATACTGATACAATTTTAAAAGTGTCGCCCATGAATAAATGCGGGCATTACACCATCTTTTCCTCATATTTACACAAAAACTTAGGGAAACCTTTTCCAGCAGATTAATAAATTTTGAGTTAAGAGTTGCAAATCCATCAGACAACTTTCCACTGTATCCTTATGCGCTCTTGCTTTAGTTAAGAAAGATGTAAATCCATTAGGAGATATTACAATAAGATACTTCAAAATTGCATCAACCACTCGCCCGTCAACAACACACTCACCATTACCACCTGAAACGTCTCAGTTTATTATATCACAACAACTCGCCTTTTCGTCTGAATTTCGTTCGTCTTCACGAGTAAAAGAAAACCGTGAGTAAAACTGCATCCCAGAACACTACAATTAACATTTGAAGGCACGGTGTCCTAAAATTATTAATGATTTTATCTGAACTCTGAACACACGCAAGTTGAGTCAATCACGTCGCATTCTCAACCCTCCAAATCCTCCTCGAAATAATTTCTAAACTTTCATTACGAGGGCAGCAGTCGCGCTTGCCCGAGCTTTATATAGGCGAATTTCATGTTCATACACCTATGCAAAGCCTTCCAGCAGGATTTGGAGACCTTTTTGCCGGCATTACGCCATATTGATGTGCAAGACCTGGGCTATCTCTGTCAATCGTGGTTCTTCCAGCAGTCCGACCGAGTACGACGACTAACGTCTTTCGTCTACACCCAGACTATCCATGAGCAGCAACCCTGAAGATTGCCCTGTTTTCAGTTTTCAGTGGCAGTTGGTTCACGAACAGATTCAATTCTCTGCAGCATCTCTTCAAGTGAAAAGTGGGCAGGTCTACTGGATGCTCATTCTGTAGAGTGTTAGAGACAATTCCATATATTTTTTAGGACCCGTTCGCTCAGTACATCTGGAGTCTCATGCAACCATCTATAGGCTGGTAGATTTCTCTTACCAGTCTGTGTTTTTTGGGTGGCATGTATATTTTGTAATTGTTTACCAAAACTAAAATATATTCTGATCTTAATTCTATAACAAACTTGAAATGGATAACGCCCTAAGCGTAAACAGTTCCCCTTTTTATTAAGAAATATTATGATAATAATCATACTATCTGATTCATAGCAAATCGATCTATCCAATAAAATTACTTACAATAACCATTTACCATTTATATTCAAACACGCGGTTGCCAGTCTATGCAACAAGTCTGTAAAGTTTTTCCGATTGGTTTGCTTCATTCATTTCTAACAAACGGCATTACTTTCAGCAAAGCCGTACACTAATATTGATAGTGGCAGGGTTGATTGATTTACGTTAAAACAGAAGAGGTTTATGTTAGTTTTATATAAATTAACTTGATAAGGACATGCCTCTCCTGAAACTAATTCAAAAATAATAATTTAAACTAAACTGATTCGAACTTCCACAAGGAGCTCTGTCATTCAATGTCTCTTACGCGTGGTCCCTCTAAATCAAAAGTCACTTGGACAATAACAAGAGTGGACAAGCAATCATGAGTTATTGTCGTCTCAACCGCTGATGGTCCAGGGGTTCTTGCGTCTTCTTAGTTCTGCTGCGGCACTTCCTATGTCTTCGACATCTCATATTCATGACAACTATAATTATCAAAATGGAATCAATCGTGTGGACCATTTCTCTACATAATTCACCATAACCTTTCAACTCAAAGCAATACTCATCTTCTAGAAGTTCGTCGGAATCCAATACTGTTTCTCGAGGCAGGCCAGGTTCCGAATTTCGCACTGATCCTCGGTAAATACTGCATACCACGGGCGATGTGCATCTGGCTCCTTCGTGTACATTTTTATGAAAGAAAATCAGCTGGCATAGTTATTTCAATGTGGCTCGATTCAAAAACTTTTATTAAACGCCCAAGATGTCTCGTCTCTATTCATAGGCTCGACAAATTCATTCGAACTCCTTCCAAATCACGCGTCATTGCAGTTTTCTGCTTCATCGCATCGTCATTCCTCCAAAAAAAAAATAATAATAATAAATAAATAAAAAGTAAATAAAAAAAGAAAAAAAAATTTTCCTACCATGTCGTCTGCCGAATACCCTCACCAACTCCGAGCTTCTCGATTTTTGATTCATCATCATCATTGTTGGCATCACATATTCTCAGTATTCGCGCTTGTTATCTTTGCCTCATCTAACAAAGCAAACGCAGCAATAATTCCTTGGGTCTCTGTTGCAATATTCTTCCAACAACAATTGCATACATCATTATTTTTGGTATGGATTTGCTTCAGCTGGAGGGCTTTAATCGCTATGGTGGGGCGGCTATATATTCGCTTATCTGTTATCTGCGTTATCGAGAATTTCTAGGTTCAAGGGGGGAGGACGGCTCGATATTTCTTGGATCATGGGATACTTCTACGCTATGGGACCAGCATCATGATGCACGTCGATTGCTTATGTCCTTCCCGAATCTGTGGTGCGCGGATACCCTTTCAGACCAGCAGGTAAGTGACAGCTTCACTGACGCACACTTACTTGGGTCAATGTGGAGTTTCCTCAGGACCAATGGCAAAATAGGTAAAGTAACTTTCTAGATACCTCCACGGGTGGTTGGGCAGACTTCATGGTATCGTTTAGAAAACGGACATTCCGCTTGAGATCCTTTCTTCTGCAGTGGTCTAGGCTGGATCCATCAGCATTCAGACTGCGCTATACGTCATCTAAGTATCCCTACTCGATCATCAGAGATGACCATCTCACCTTTCGTTCTAATCGTTCACCTGTTATAGATATAGCAGTCTACTGCATTTATGCATGACACCTAGTTAAGATCTTTCAAGGCATCTGCTGAGGCAATTCTATCTAACTCAGCTCCAACAGCAGTCTTCTTCACTAAAAACTCACTAAATTTAATTTAAATCTTTAGACTCTGTGATTTTCTGATTCTCCAGACTTTTACTGTTTGTGACTTTTCAGAGCCCCCCTCCCTCCCCAGGTAACCATCTGGGGATGCCCCGCCCCGAACTCTCCCATTTGTGTTGTAGTTTTTCTATTCATTAAGGCCATGAATTGTATGGTCTCGGTTGTCGCAGACAGACCACATCCCATCTGCGATTTCATGAAGGAGTTCTATGTCAAACAAGCAGAGGTACCCGCGTTGCCCAGGATAATTAGACTTGTAGGTAAACAGAACAATCTCATAAAATTAAATTATAACTCACAATTGGTTAAATAATAACTCAAATATTACAGCTCAGAGTGAAGTGACTATCCATTCTACGAAAAATACGAAAAACAGAAATTCTATGTGATATACCGGGACTTTATCTAAACTCTTCTTGACTTGCCTCCCCACTGCGGAGCATCACCAGATACTTTAGTTCCTCTTACCCTTGACGTAGAAGCTCTCATACCCTTTTGCTTTATTCGAAACTCCCGTTGTTCAGTGGAACTTCTGTTGGCCAAAAGTTTGCTCGAAAATGGAAATTTACACATTTGGGTGGTTTTCAGTGGAAAACAGGAAAATTTGGCCAAACGTGTTCACGCTTCGAGAACCCATCTCGGTAACCAATGAACGTCCACGCGCCTAAATTGAAACAATTAACTGGTAAGTTGCTCCCAGTGAATTCAAATTGCAACACATAGGTGGTATAGGAGCAGAGTTGCAAACAAATTTGCTCTTGTTCAAATGCCTGTATTGCTTTTTCTGTTTTAGTTGCAGAGTTTCTCTGACCAATACTCGTTCTTTCTCTTTCCTCTCCAGACAATATTTTGCCAGTCGTCTGGACGTTTGATAGGGAGCTCAGAGGAGACATGCATGACTTCTTTGCCTCATCAACAGACGCTGCCTTATTAATGTCCCATCACTGCATCATCATTCTATGCTCATTATTAATAATTCTTGGAAACGAATGTTCAATCATCGCATTATCATCATCTCATACACATTCCTACAAAATATAGTCAAAATGTATTTTTATGAAATGTTAGGAACTGATGTGCTACCAAATAAGCTAAGTGATGACCCTGGCGTGACTCGGACTTTTTTTTTTTTGATTAAATTTTGCAATACCATGAAAATGCTTAGAATTAATACAGTAAAAATTCTTAATGAAAATTCGGAAAAAATTTTTTAAAAGGCTCACAATGGATGGACCTCTCAAAGGGATGCCACTGCTAGTCTAAATAATTTCTTACTCACGTAATCTTACTTTAGATTTACACTTGATGTTGTTGCGATTCTCACTCTTCTCTCGATGTCTTGGAGCAAAACTTGGCCATTCATCACTTTATGTAGTCTAGCGGTCACCGATTCTTCTATTTACTTGCTTAACATTTGCTCAATACAGCACGGAGCTAAAGGAGTGCTTCCTCTGTCGTCTATCGACTCTTTCTCAATAGTCTGCTAACTCTCCATTATCTCCGATTACTAATAATTTTTAATGACTTTCAAGAAATTGTTAAATGCTAAGAATTCTTTTCTAAGAAAAGCCTGAATAACAGGAATTCAATGCATTGTTACAAATTGAAACTTATCTATATTGCAGAAACTTTGCCTTGCATTGTTGGTCATGAAATATATATTGTTGATCCTTGTATAGTGATGGTGCATTGCTTGCTGACAGCATTTTTGATAAGTATTGTTGCACAAACTTTGATTTGCATTGTTGGTCATGAAATATTTCTCTTTAATATGGCTTGCCATAACCATGAATTCGATTTTTTTATCAACAATAATTATTTTTTTGAAATCTGAGGTAGACAGTGACCTTCCTCATGCTTTGATGATCAAGTATGCAAAATTTCATCATGATTGGAATAAAACTGTAGATTTGTATAAGAAACAAACAAACCCACCCACCCACCCACAAACATCCTTTTTTATATATATAGAAGACTAGCAGAAGTAAACAGAACGTTGTCCGGGATAATTACAACTGTAGGTAAACATAACAACCTCAAAAAATTAAATTATAACTCCCAATTGTTTAAATAATAACTCAAACAATATAACACAGAGCAAAGGGACTATCCATTCTACGAAAAATACGAATAACTGGAATTCTAGGTGATATCCCAGCACTTTATCTAAACTCTTTTTGACTTGACACACCACTTTGTAGCATCAGCAGGTAATTTAGACTCAAGTTTTTCTTTCCCTTGACGCAGCCTTATTGATGTTCTGTCACTGACATCATCATTTTATGCTCATTATAAATAATTCTTGGAAACGAACGTTCAATTATCAGCATCTCAGTTTCCAAAATATACACATTCCCACAGAAAATAGAAAAAATGTATTTTTATGATATGTTTGGATCTGATGTGCTACCAAATAAGCTAGGTGATAACCCAGCGTAGCTCGAAATTTTTTTTTTAATAAAATTACCAATATCTTTAAAATTACACACATGAAATCGCTTAGAATTATGACAGTAAATATTATTAATGAAAATTCAAAATAAAATTTTTTAAAAGATCACAATGGCTGTACCTCTCCAATGATGACACTCCTAGCCTAAATAATTTTTTACTCAGGTAATCTTACTTTAGATGTACACTTGATGTTGTTGCAATTCTCAATCTTCTCCCGATGTCTTGAAGCAAAGTTGGTCATGCATCACTTTGTGTGGTCTAGCAGTCGCCGATTCTTCTATTAACTTGCTTACCATTTGCTCAATAGAGCACAGAACTAAAGGAGTGCTTCCTCTGTCGTCTTTCCACTCTTTCTCAATAGTTTGCTAACTCTCCATTATCTGCAGTTACTAATCATTTTTAAAGATTTTCAAGAAATTGTTAAGTACTAATAACTCTCTTTTCTAAGAAAAGCCTGAATAACAGGATTTCTATGCATTACTACAAATTGAAACTAATCTATATTTCACAAACTTTGCCTCGCATTGTTGGTCATGATATATATATTGTAGATCCTTGCATATTGTTGGTGCATTGCGTGTTGTTGCACAAACTTTTCTTTGCATTGTTGGTCATGAGATATTTCTCATTAATATGCCCTCCCATAACCATTAATATCGATTTTTTATCGACAATTATTATTTTTCCGAAATTTGAGGTAGACAGTGACCTTCCTCATGGTTTGGAAAATTTCATCAATATCGGAATAACAATGTAGATTTGTATAAAAAACAAACAAACCCACAAACATTATTTTTATATATATAGTAGACTAGCAGAGGTACCCGGCGTTGCCCGGGATAAATACACTTGTAGATAAAGAGAACTATCTCAAAAAATTAAATTATAATTCTCAATTGGTGAAAAAAAAAACTCAATCAATACAACACAGAGCAAACGGATTATCCATTCCACTAAAAATACCAAGAAGTGTAGCTGATATACCGGGATTTTATCGAAACTCTTCTTGACTTGCCTGACCACTGCGAAACATCACTAGATATTTTAGCTTAAAGTTTTTCTTGCCCTTGACGTAGAAGCTCATATACCCTCTTGCTCTTTTCGAAGCTCCCGTTGTTCAGGTGTTTCAAACGCCCGTAGAGCTTTTTCTGTTTTAGTTGCTGAGTTTCTCCGACCAAAAACTCGTTCTTTCTCTTTCCTTTCCAGGCACATAAATTTTTGCCACAAGGGAGGCACGCCTGACTTTTATGCCTAATGAATAGACGCTGCCTTAATAATGTTCTGTCACTGCATCTTCACTTTATGCTCATTATCAATAATTCTTGGAAACGAACTTTCAGTAATCGCATCAGCATCTCAGTTTCCAAAATATACACTGTCCCACGAAATATAATCAAAATGTATTTTTAGGAAATGTTTGGATCTGCTGTGCTACCAAATAAGCTAAGTGATAACCGCCGCGTGGCTCGGACTTTCTTTTTGAAATAAATTTTGAAATATCTTAAAAATAAACACATGGAAACCCTTAGAATTAATACAGTAAAAATTCTTAATGGAAATTTCAAAAAAAATTTTTTTAAAGGCTCACAATGGATGGACTTCTCCAAGGATGCCTCGGCTAGTCTAAATAATTTCTTACTCACGTAATCTTACTTTAGATATACACTTGATGTTCTTGCAATTCTCTTTCTTCTCTCGATGTCTTGAATCAAACCTTGGCCATTCATCTTTGTGTAGTCTAGCGATCGCCGATTCTTCTATTGACATGCTTACCAGTTGCTCAATACACCACGGAGCAAAAGGAGTGCTTCCTCTGTCGTCTTTCCACTCTTTCTCAATAGTCTGCTAACTCTCCATTATCTCCAGTTACTGATCATTTTTAAATATTTTCAAGAAATTCTTAAGTACTAAGAACTCTCTTTTCTAAGAAAAGCCTGATCATTGCACAAACTTTGCCTTTCATTGTTGGTTATGAGATATGTATTGTTGGTCCGTGCAGTGTGTTTGAGAATTGCTTGTTGATACCATTGTTGATACGTATTCTTGCACAAACTTTGCCTTGCATTGTTGGTCATGAGATATTTCTCATTAATATGCCCTGTCATAACCATGAATATTGATTTTCAATCGATAATTATTATTTTTCCGAAATCTGAGGTAGACAGTGACCTTTCTCGTGCTTTGAAGGTTTAGTATGCAAAATTTCTTCAAGATCGGAATAAAACTGTAGATTTGCATAAGAAACAAACAAACAAACCTACAAACAAACAAACATTCAAACCCACAAACAAACGTCCTTCTTTATATATATAGAAAGACTAGCAGAGGACCCGGTATTGCCCGGGATAATTACGCTTGTAGGTAAACAGAACCTCAAAAAGCTAAATTAAACCTCCAAATTGGTTAAATGATAACTCAATCACTACAATATAGAGCGAAAAGACTATCCATTCTAAGAAAAATCTGAAAGACAGGAATTTACCTCTTCACTAAAAAAATCGGCAAATTTGACTTTTAGGAACTGCGAGCACTGCATGCACTGCAGAGAAGCACCCCTCAGAGAAACCCAAATGAACAACTCATTCATAGTAACGCTGTGTCTTACGTGAGCGAACTTGGAGCGAAGCGGATCGCAGCGAAAATATCAAGAGCATTATTTCTGTGAGAGTGTCTTGCGTGAGCGAATCCTAGCGGCGAGAGGTTGAGGCGGCAAAGAGGCGGGTGCGAAGAGAACAAACCAGTTTGCTTTTTTCGCGCGAACGAAGCGGTGCCAGCCATAATGGACGAGGAAAACTTTACTTCCTGCTTACAGGAAAGACCAAATTTGTGAGATCAAAGGAATAAAGATAAACATAACCAACTTTTAAACCACCGAGAATGGAAATTAAAAATTAATTACGTGAAATAGAAATTGAAAAATTGTGAATAAGATTAAATTTGTGCTTGAAAAACTTCATTAAAACTGATTCTTAAAAAAATTACTTTGAAGGCACATCTATTACAGTAATTTGCAAAAATTAAGTTACTACTTAATTATAATAATTATAAGGTCAATTCTTCAATATTAGGTAAATATTTGAATTGGATGACCATGGGGCGGGTCCTTATTATTTATTTATATTTAGAACTTAATTTAGAATAGAGTAGCGTGGCATCAAGCCCGTTTGCAGAATTTTTCAAAGGCGGTTTTGACTTCTCAATGGGGAGGTTTATTTATCTTAATTAATCTTCCACAAATAAAGAGGGTCAACTCCAAAAATGGCTTGGTGATTTTGGATACGTTTTCTTGACGCGGAGAAATAAAATAAAACACTAAACTAAAATTAAAAAATAAAAAAATACAATTCCATTTTCTCTTCTTCGTTTGTAATAATTTTTACATAAAGAGTTTTCCATTAGCAGAAAACGACGTTTACGTGCAAATAGCATGACTGTCGCAAAATAATCTGACTGATCTCACTGTAATAAACTCTTTAGCTCGCCGCACTGAATTCGCCTTCATGTTTCGCTCACGTAAGACACACTGTCCGCTTCTCTTTCCTTCGCTCACTTTCCCTCTCAATTCGTCCGCTCGCTCGCGTCTCTCCAAGATCGCTCACGTAAGACACATAGTAACTGTTTCGTATCCGCCCTGCAGTGAAGCATCACTTAAAGACGCCACTGTTGACCCATAATTTCGCAACATTTTACTCTGAAGTTACTAATTACTATTAGAAATTTTAAGTTTATTTTAATTCGTAAATATATAACAATAATCAGTTAATTTTATTGAAACGCTTTGTATAAGAATTTACAAAATTATTACTAATTAATAACTGATTTAAACATTTGATATATTAAAAAAATTGCAAAAAAATAAGTTGAGTGGGTCTTGTATCACATAAATGAATTCTGTATATACACTGTCGCGATCTGTATATCTTAAGTAATAACTAGGTCGCGATCTGTTTGACTGTGATTTGTTTGAAGTAGGATCCTGCAAAAACCCCACCGGTCAAAACTCCTAGAGTAATAGCACAAATGAGGACATATCCCAGAAATAAACCTTAATTTTTATCTGATTTTTTATAATTAATACATTATTTTATCGAATTATTTGAAAAATATCTGGGGTTTATTATCAGAACTTACTAGAGTTTTTATTTTCGTATTTGGAGAGGGGGTCTTTTTTTAAATTTATTTTCTAATATTAATTTACCGAATTAATTATTTGGTGATGGCGTAGGCCATAAAATTTATACTCATATTTTCATTATTGTCGTGCATCCGGATGAATATGACATTAAATATAAGTAATAAATGAAAAATTAAGCCACAAGCCTACATTACAGTCAACTATGACTTAATTGCTCAGAGCGTCGCGATCTCAGACTGGAATTTTCTTTTTCTCTCCTATTTTCATTTATTATTTATTTAAACGCATTTAACATCTGTATTGTAACATTTTAACATCTGAGGCATCGTGTTTAAATAATCCATCAGCTTTTCTTTAATAAATTTGATACTTGGGGTCTTTGTTACTGTTTACATATACGGTGGCTACGCTATGACCTATCCATTATCAGAATTATTTTATATTTGCGGCGTAAGACCATGTAGCGAATGTACGAATAACTCCCGTAATTAGAAAAATAACCAGATTTACTAATACTCCAAAAGAAAGGATCGACATGCTATAACTACTATCACTACCTCTGCTGGTCTTACCATTACTGATGGACTGGATATTAGTAACTGTTTTGCCCAGCATTTCAGTGTAACTGTCTCTACTTCTTTCAACACATTCTCGGAGAACTGTGTACCTATTGTCCCCATATTGATAATCTCATCTTAACGGAGTTCACTGATAGAGATGTTGCCTACAGCATTAATAGATTACGGACCAAGCCTTGCAATTCTGCGACAGAGGTTCCTTCCTTTATTCTCAAAGGCCTCCGAGATGTCATAATTATTCCTCTTAAGCGCATCTTTAATTTGTGTCTAAAAGCTGGCCACTATCCCAAAATAAGGAAGAGTGCGGTTGTGGTTCCTGCCTTTAATGGTGGTTCTGCCAAACGGACTGACATTGCTAGCTATAGGCCGATCTCTATCCTTCCACCCACTGCCAAAGTCTTTGACAACATTATTCATAAATATCTTCTACAACATGTCCTTCCTCATGTTCCTGCGTGTTAACATGGTTTCATTCCCCAGCGTTCTGTTGTGAGTAATCTTGTATCTCTCACCACTCATGCTCATGATGCTCTTGACCACTGCCAGCAACTTGACGTGGTCTACTTTGATATGCAAAAGGCGTTCGACTCTGTCAATCATGAGTTACTAATTAAAAACTGGCGTGCGTATGGGATTGTTGATGGACTCCTTCGGATAATGCGCTCTTCCTGTTGGATCGACAGTTTGTTGTATCTATACGACATCATTCTCATTGCCCTATAGGCCTCACTGTGGTGTTCCACAGGGTTCTGTCCTATGGCCTTTATTATTTCTTTATATTCACTGCTGACCTCCCCGAGATGATTAGAAACTCCCATATATTGATGTATCCAGATGATGTGAAACATTTTGGCAACATTATAATTGTCTTAATGCTCACCTGCTTCAGCAGGAAATTTAATATATGATTTGTATATTTAATGCTCACCAGTATATGTCATTTGTGTGAGCAGAATGATCTTGCAATTAATGCAACCAAATGTGACAAAAAAGACCAATGTTTGTGGAAATGTGCAAGTTGCCAAGCTCCTCTGAAGGCTTACAGAGCTCTTGGTACCATTGTGCGCAATGGAGCCGATTTTCGGTGCCCTTCTACATATGTTCGGATCTATCGGAGTCTAGTTTCACCCATTTTGTCCTACTGTTCTATTTTATAGAATGGGGGTTCAAATATGCAGTCTTGTGAACTGGATAGGGTGCAAAATGTTTTTCTGAAGCGGAAATTACCGAATTTTGATGTACCTTCAGATCTGTGTGCACTCTCAGACATTAGAATGAAGATTGATTTTGCCTTTCTTAAGAATGTTTTAGTAGGGAAAATGGATGCTCCGAACCTTCTCGAGTCCATTTTCATCGGAGTACCGTCTCATACTACGAGGAAGCCCGTGTTGAAGCCTTGGACTCCTATTAAACTCAGAGAATTTCGTCGGGATACAATGTTCAGAATTCAAAAACTATACAATGAGAATTCTGATGTCATTGATTTATTTAATTATTTTTCCTCGTCATGTTACTATCCTGCCTTTGTGATTATGGTTGTATTTATTTTTATCTTGTAATTCATTCTATTTGCTCGATATTGTAGTTCCGTGTTGGCTTTAATCCGCTGAACTGTACATGAACTGAATTGAATTGAATTGAAGTATTATTATTATTGAATTTTTATCTTTGTAATTATTATTATATTTCTGTTAACCTGTATAAATAATATTGTATTTTTCTGTTTTTTTATTGTCCTTTTTTTAATTACGTTACTTCCTTTTTACTTGTATCTTAAATAACCCCATTTTGGGCCTTTGGCCTGTTGGGGGGCAACATAGGGGCTTCGGCTTCCAGTTTATTTGGTGGGTTATTCCCTGTTGTTGTTACTTAATAATAATAATAATAATAATAATAATAATAATAATATTATTATTATTATTTATACCAGATGATTGTTTGTTTTTAGTATTTATTTGTGTAAAATGACGGCCGTTTATGGAAATAAACTCAATCACACAAAGAAACTCCGTGTTTACACATTTAGGCTATTTACTCATTTGTATGAAATTATACGATTAAGAAATGAGTAAAGAGCGTTTTAAATGTTGGTAATCTTACAAACATGGAAACACGCAATTTTTTTGTGTGATTTTAAAGGAATGTCACTTTACGCAAATAAAACCATACAAGAACCACTTTGTGAAACAAGACCCACTGAACTTTTTTTTTGCAATTTAGTAATAATATTTTTTAATATATCAAATGTTCAAATCAGTTATTAATTAGTAATAATTTTGTAAATTCTTATACTAAGCGTTTCAATAACATTAATTGATTATTGTTAAATATTTACGAATTATAAACTTTATTAATTTCTAATAGTAATTAGTAACTTCAGAGAAAAATGCTGCGAAATTATAGGTCAACAGTGGCGTCTTTAAGTGATGTTTCACTGCAGGGCGGATACGAAACAGTTGCTATGAATGAATTGTTCATTTGGGTGTCTCTGAGAGAGGCTTCACTGCAGTGCACGCAGTGCTCTCAGTTACTAAAAGTCAACTTTGCCAAAAAAATCCAAAGATTTACCGGGACTTGATTCACCGACAAAATATTTTTCAAAGGCTCACAATGGATGGACTTCTCCAAAGATACCTTCTAGTCTAAATAATATTTTACTCACGTAATCTTACTTTAGATGTACACTTGATGTTGTTGCAATTTCCTTTCTTCTTTCGATGTCTTGAAACAAATATTGGCCATTCATCACTTTGTATAGTCTAGCGGACGCCGATTTTTCTATTTACTTGCTTACCTTGCTCAATACATCACGGAGGTAAAGGAGTGCTTCCTCTATCGTCTTTCACTCTTTCTCAATAGTCTGCTAACTCATTATCTCCAGTTACTGATCATTTTTAAAGATTTTCAAGAAATTGTTAAGTACTAAGAATTCTTTTTTCTAAGAAAAGCCTGAATAACAGGAATTCTATGCATTGAATTCTATATTGCACATACTTTGCCTTGCATTGTTGGTCATGAGATATCTCTCATTAATACGCCCTACCATAACCATGAATATCGATTTTTTATCAATAATTATTAATTTTTCGAAATCTGAGGTAGACAGTGACCTTCCTCATGCTTTGGAGGTCATGTATGCGAAATTTTATCAAGATCCGAATAAAACTGTAGATTTGTATAAAAAACAAACAAACATCCTTCTTTATCTACAACCCTAGCGTCAATAAACTTCGGACACCAAGTAATTTGGCTAAAAACACAGTGAAAAGTGCATACAGAGGATTGCAGGCTAATGAAAATAGATTTACTGAGTATATGTAACAATATAAACATCGATTTAGAATCGATTTATTGGTGTGAAATAATTTAATTAAATTTATGTAAAACTGCGTTGTCAACAGGTTTCAAAGAACTTCGTACGCAAGGGTTCGCCAGCATATAGAATTTTCCTGAAAGCTGTAGAAACGCCCAGAATGCTTTGCATCCGTCCACGCGATATAGCTCAGTATTCGTGTTGTTTTGAGCCATGGGACGTGGTAAGCCAGTAGAAACGTGTATACGGCAAAAAATTATACAGCAGTTCCAGAACAACAAATCCCAGCGAGCTATTGCCCATGAATTATCAGTTCCACTCTCTACTGTTAATGGGATCATCAAGCGTTTCAGAGAAATCGGGAAAACAGAACCAGGGACTGCACCAGGTAAGCAGCGATTATTGAATGTTAGGGACCTACGAGTATTTCGACGTTACATTGTGAAAAACAGGCATGCTCCGATAAGAGAAATGACCGTTTGGGCTCGAGAATATTTTCATATACCCATATCCGAAAGCACAGTCCGCCGTTACACCAGAAGATGCAGCTATTACTTATACGCTACAAAGAAGAAGCCATTTATGAGCACTGTAGCTAAGCGTCGCCGGGTAGCATGGGCCAAAACCCATCTAAAGTGGACCCTTGCCCAGTGGAACAGTGTTCTGTGGTCCGACGAGTCCACCTTTTCAGTGATGTATGGCAACAACGGTCGCAAGGTGCTAAGGACCAAGCACGAAAGTAATCATCCCGACTGTTACCAGAGGAATGTTCAGAAGCCTGCATCGCTGATGGTGTGGGGCTGCATGAGTGCAGCCGGGACAGGATCGCTTCACTTTTGCGAGGGCATTATTAACTCTGCTGCCTATATAAACATTCTTTAATAGCATCTGCGTCCATCCCGCCAAATGTTGTTCAATAGAAGACCAAGCATCTTTCAGCAGGACAACGCGAAGCCTCATGCTGCTCGGAACACCAAGGCTTGGCTACAATAGCAGCGTTTCAGGGTGCTTGACTGGCCTGCCTGCAGCCCAGATCTGTCACCCATTGAAAATGTATGGCGCATTTTAAAGCGAAAAGTCAGACAGCGGAAGCCTCGAACACTGCAGCAGTTGCGGGCGTGTATTTCCGAAGAGTGGGACAAAATTCCAGTAGAAACAACGCAGAAGTTAGTGTCCAGCATGCCTCAACGACTTCGGAGCGTCATTCGTCGGAAAGGTGACGCCACTCAGTGGTAATGTGCAGTAAACGGTACTGTGTACGAAGTTCATTGCAACGTGTTGAAAACGGAACATTACAAAAAAGTCGCTTATTTAATTTTCTCGTTTGTTTTTATGTTAAAATACTATATCACAGTTGTACTAAAGCTCTGTGCACTCAATAAAGTAATTTTCATTTGTTTACAATTAGTTTCGTTGTACTTATTCAAAATTCTGTAGGTGTCCGAAGTTCATTGACACTACGGTTGTATATAGACTAGCCCGGCATTGCCCGGGATAATTACGCTTGTAAATAAACACACATACATACACAAAGAAACACAACCACTTTTCCCAATCGTCTGAACGCTTGTTAGGGAGCTGAAGGAAGACACGTGTACCTGCTTTGCCTCATCGATAGAGACTGCCCAATCTATATCCATTTCCTGTTCATTGTTAATTCTTGGAAACGAATATTCTGTCATTGCATCTTCATTTTATGTTTATTGTTATAATTATTTGAAAAGAAATTTCTATCATTGCATCATCATTTTATGTTCATTGTTATAATTCTTTGAATAAGTTTGTGCTCATTGTTATTGGTAAATTGCGCATTGAGACCATTGTTGATACGAACAAGACGGGCCTATTGTTGCACAAACTGCCTTGCATTGTTGGTCATGAGATATTTCTAATTAATATGCCTTGCCATTACCATGAATATCGATTTTTTATCGATATTTATTATTTTTCCGAAATCGGAGGTAGACAGTGACCTTCCTCATGCTTTGAAGGTCAAGTATGGAAAATTTCATCAAAATCGAAATAAAAATGCAGATTTGCATAAGAAACAAACAAACAAACATCCTTCTTTATACCAGCAAAGGTATCCGGCATTGCCCGGAATAATTACACTTGGAGGTAAACATAACAATCTCAAAAAATTAAATTAAATTTTGCATTATCTTAAAAATAAACATATGAAAATGCTTAGAATAATTACAGTAAAAATTCTTAATGAAAATCCAAAAAAATTTTTTTAAAGGCTCACAATGGCTGACCTCTCCAAGGATGCCGCTGCTAGTCTAAATTTCTTACTCACGTAATCTTACCTCAGATGTACACTTGATGTTGTTGTAAGTTCTACTCTTCTCTCGATGTGTTGAAGCAAAACTTGGCCATTCGTCACTTTGTGTAGTTTAGCGAGCGCCGATTCTTCTATTTACTTGCTTCCCATTTGCTCAATACATCACGGAGCTAAAGGAGTGCTTCCTCTGTCGTATTTCCACTCTTTCTCAATAGTCTGCTAACTCTCCATTATCTCCACTTACTGATCATTTTTAAAGATTTTCAAGAAATTGTTAAGTACTAAGAACTCTTTTCTAAGAAAAGCCTGAATAACAGGAATTCTATGCATTGTTACAATTGAAACTCATCCATATTGCATCATCATTCTATGTTCATTGTTATAATTCTTGGAAAGATTGCTTTAACATTACATCATTCTATGCTCATTGTTATTGGTGAATTGCACGTTGATACCATTGTTGATGTGAACACGATGGGCGTATTGTTGCACAAACTTTGCCTTGCATTGTTGGTCATGAGATATATATTGTTGGTCCATGCTGTGTGTTTGTGAATTGCGTGCTGATACCATTGTTGATACTTATTGTTGTACAAACTTTGCCTTGCATTGTTGGTCATGAGATATTTCTCATTAATATGCCTTGCCATTACCATGAATATCGATTTTTTATCGATATTTATTATTTTTCCGAAATCGGAGGTAGACAGTGACCTTCCTCATGCTTTGAAGGTCAAGTATGGAAAATTTCATCAAGATCGGAATAAAACTGTAGATTTGTATAAAAAACAAACAAACCCACAAACAAACATCCTTCTTTATATATATAGACTAGCAAAGGTACCCGGCGTTGCCCGGGATAATTACACTTGGATGTAAACAGAACAATCTCAAAAAATTAAATTAAATTTTGCAATATCTTAAAAATAAACACATGAAAATGCTTACAATTAATACAGTGAAAATTCTTAATGACAATTCGAAAAAAATCTTTTTAAAGACTCACAATGGCTGAACCTCTCCAAGGATGCCACTGCTAGTCTAAATAATTTCTTACTCAGGTAATCTTACTTCAGATGTACACTTGATATTGTTGCAATTTCCACTCTTGTCTCGTTGTGTTGAAGCAAAATTTGGCCTTTCATCACTTTGGGTAGTCTAGCGGTCGCCAATTCTTCTATTTACTTGCTTCCCATTTGCTCAATACAGCACGGAGCTAAAGGTTTGCTTTCTCTGTCGTCTTTCCACTCTTTCTCAATAGTCTGCTAACTCTTCATTATCTCCAGCTACTGATCATTTTTAAAGATTTTCAAGAAATTGTTAAGTACTAAGAACTCTCTTTTCTAAGAAAAACCTGAATAACAGGAATTCTATGCATTGTTACAAATTGAAACTTATCCATATTGCGTCATCATTTTATGTTCATTGTTATAATTCTTGGAAAGGATTGCTTTATCATTGCATCATCATTTTGAGCTCATTGTTATTGGTGAATTGCGTGTTGAAACCATTGTTGATACCTATTGTTGCACAAACTTTTATTTGCATTGTTGGTCATGAGATATATATTGTTGGTCCGTGCAGAGTGTTTGTGAATTGCGTGTTGATACCATTGTTGCAAAAACTTTGTCTTGCATTGTTGGTCATGCGATATTTCTCATTAATATGCCCTGCCATAACCATGAATATCGATTTTTTATCAATAATTATTATTTTTTCGAAATCTGAAGTAGACAGTGACCTTCCTCATGCTTTGAAGGTCATGTATGCGAAATTTTATCAAGATCGGAATAAAACTGTAGATTTGTATAAAAAACAGACCCACAAACATCCTTCTTTATATATATATATAGATAGATAGATAGATAGATAGATAGACTAGTAGAGGACCCGGCATTGCCTGGGATAATTACACAGTAGGTAAACAGAACAACCTCAAGAAGTTAAATAAACTTGTGTTTTTTGAAGATAAACTGTAATAGGTTATGCACTGCTAAAACGTGCCAAACACACAAACACACACACACCTAAAGAAGCATACACAGTTTTCCCAATCGTCTGAACGCTTGTTAGGAAGCTGAAAGCAGACACGTGTATCTCCATTGCCTCATCGAGAGAGACTGTCCTATCTGTATCGTCTATTATATCCATTTCCTGTTCATTGTTATGGCCCTGCAACAATGCAAAGTACATCCATCATTATCAAAACTCTTGGGATTGATAATAATCGCAGACAATCACAGTGGTAAACAAAGTGGGCTGACGCGTTTGGATTGCTTGTAAAGTTCTGTTGATACTATCAATCCCCTAATGCAGTGGGGTTTTGCATATGGTTTATTGCGTGTTGATATATATTGTTGGTCCGTGCAGAGTGTTTGTGGATTGCGTGTTTATACCATTGTTGATACCTATTGTTGCAGAAACTTTGCCTTGCATTGTTGGTCATGAGATATTTCTCATTAATATGCCCTGCCATAACCATGAATATCGATTTTTTTTATTAATAATTATTATTTTCCGAATTCTGAGGTAGGCAGTGACCTTCCTCATGCTTTGAAGTTCAAGTATACAAAATTTCATCAAGATCAGAATAAAACTGTAGGTTTGCATAGGAAACAAACAAACCCACAAATAAACTAACAGTCCCACAAACATTCTTCTTTATATATACAGAAAGAAGAAAGAAGATTAACAGCAAGACATAAATTTATCTACCAAATTTCTCTACTGTAGATTAAGTTACAAAGAAGAAGGATCTGAATAAATGGCTATAATTATTCTCATCTGCTGACCTCAACCGAAAGACCCCATCACTAATGGCAAACAATTAATAAAAAAAAAAAAAAAAAAAAAAAAAAAAAAAAAAAAAGATAGTTCACAGGTCTGTTTTTGTGGTTAAAGCTTTTTTCCTTCCTATACACGCAATTTCATATAGAGGTTAATTCTATGTTAGGTGAGCACTACTGCTTCCTAGGGGACCAAAGAAAGCAAGGACAGTGGCAGGATCCTGGCAAAAAAATTCAAATTCTCTTCTTCTATCTATATACCTTAAGAAGGATGTTTGTGGGTGCGTTTTTGGGTTTGTTTCTTATACAAATCTACAGTTTTATTCTGATCTTGATGAAATTTTGCATACTTAACCATCAAACCATGAGGAAGGTCACTCTCTACCTTTAGATTTCGAAAAGATAATAATTATTGAAAAAAAATCGATATTCATGGTTATGGCAAGGCATATTAATGAGAAATATCTGATAACCAACAATGCAAGGCAAAGTTTGTGCAATATAGATAAGTTTCAATTTGTAACAATGCATAGAATTCCGGTTATTCAGGCTTTTCTTAGAAAAGAGAGTTCTTAGTACTTAACGATTTCTTGAAATTTTTAAAATTGATCATAACTAGAGATAATGGAGAGTTAGCAGACTATTGGGAAAGAGTGAAAAGACAACAGAGGAAGCACTCCTTCAGATCCGTACTGTGTTGAGCAAATGGTAAGCAAATAAATAGAAGAATCGGCGACCGCTAGACTACACAAAGTGATGAACGGCCAAGTTTTGGTTCAAGACATCGAGAGAAGAGTGGGAATTGCAACATCAAGTGTACATCTAACTTAAGATTACGTGACTAAGAAATTATTTAGACAAGCAGTGGCATGCTTGGAGAGGTCCATCCATTCTGAGCCTTTAAAAATTTTTTTATCGAATTTTCATTAAGAACTTTTACTGTATTAACTCTAAGCGTTTTCATGTGTTTATTTTTAACATATTGCAAAATTTAATCCAAAAAAAAAAAAAAGTCCCGAGCCATGTTGGGGTTATCACCTAGCTTATTTGGTAGCACCTCAGATCGAAACATTTCAAATAATAGATTTTGACTATATTCTGTGGGAATGTGAATATTTTGGAAACTGAGATGCTGATAATATGATGATTGAACGTTCGTTTCCAAGAATTATTAATAATGAGCATAAAATGATGATGCAGTGATAGAACATTAATAAGGCAGCGTCTACTGATGAGGCAAAGGAGTCACGCGTGTCTCCCTTGAGCTCCCTATCAAATGTCCAGACGACTGGCAAAAATCTGTGTGTCTGGAAAGGAAAGAGAAAGAACGAGTATTCATCAGAGCAACTCTGCAACTAAAACTAAAAAAGCTATACGGGCATTTGAAACATCTGAACAACGGGAGGGTATAAGAGCTTCTATGTCAAGGGCAAGAAAAACTTGAGTCTAAAATATCTGGTGATGCTCCGTAGTGGTGAGGCAAGTCCCAGTATATCACCTAGAATCCCCGTTTTTCGTATTTTTCATAGAATGAATCCCTTTGCTCTGTTTTGTATTCATTATTATTTAACTAATTGTGAGTTATAATTTAATTTGTTCTGTTTACCTACAAGTATAATTATCCCAGGCAACACCGGGTACCTCTGCTAGTATTAAATAATAGAGATAAGAAATTCAGCCACATGATTTCAAGTTTCTTCAGTGAGAAATAACGATTTCCTTTTTAATATTACCCAAACAAGTGTGCTAATCAATTTACAGCTGAAAGTGTTGGATTATTAACAGGCCTAGAATTCCATGAAACCGTAGATAGTACTAATCTGCATCTCATCCTTAATACACATACACATTCTTTGTTAAGAAAAAATTTTATTTTAACAAAATTTAGTATTGGCGTCTCATTGTACTTCTTAGCCGTTGTCTCAAAAAAATCAAAGAAATGTAGACAATATAATGTGGATTATCAGAAGTAAGGGTTTATACATTAACAACCACCTGCCGATGTTCTTAAAATGCAAATGAGGTGAAAAAACCTTCGAGCCTAGTTGAACATTTGAGGAAAATACTTCTTGACAAGACAAAAAAAAAATTCAACGTTTTTTTTAGTCACAAAGTCAAAATCATCCAACACTATCAAGTATACTTCAGAACAAATCACTTGTACAGTATGATTCAAAACAAATCATTAACGATTTGGGTATATCATATAATATTTCACTTGTTTAGTGCCAAGTATGGAAAGGCACTTACAATTAGTAAGAACTGTTCTTAACAGTAGTGAAGTTATGAATACTGTTCTACATAAGTGAAGTTATGAATACATGAGATATAATAAACAGTATCCCTCAGCAATACTTCAGTGCAAACCGCATAGATGACCTGGCTGAAAATGTCCTTTGTATGCTGCACAACATAACTTTCACAACAGAATTTGGACTACAACTGCAAATCAACTTTGCCAGTTAATGAGTGTTTGCTTCTACTTTACATATGTTTTATCAAAGATGAAAATTTAACCCAGGAGTTGATGTTGCAAAGCGAATACAAACAAATCAATCAATTTCCTGTTAAGCAGTTCTTCAAGGACAAGAAAATTCCACTTGTTAACATACGTGCTGTTGTGTGGATGATGCTCCATCAATAACTGGTCTAAAAACTTTTCTTACCTGACTTCCAAACTTAGGAAAACTATAATCAATATTCAGTTCACTCAATTTATTAAACTAGTTCAAATTAAGCATTTATTGGATTTATAATAAGCATAAGATTAATAGTTATTGTTTTTAATTTTATTTTTATAATATTCCCATACGATTCTGATCATCATTTTAAATTTATGATTGGAGAGCATTGGGCATAAGTTGGAGAAAAAAGTTTGGGAAACACTGGGTTAATTGAAGCTAGTGCAACTATCACATACCCTAAAAAACTTCAATATAGCCCAAATATCCAATAGAATTCACTTATTTCTTATTTAAAATTTTTCGGAACGTAAGATTGATTCTTGTACCAAATGCTTTCTTTCTAATGGGCAATGAATGATACCATTTCTGGTTTGTTGGGGGATTCATAAGCAATAAACTTCCATGCTGCAATGAGATAGTGTAGAGAGGAAGAGGAGACACTTCTGGCTGATTTTTCTTCTTTTTGGCTGAATCATGACGAAACACAAAATCACGACTTTGTCCAAAGGAGAATGAGGCAATTGGTATATCACTTGCTAGATCCTTCTCATCATCTTTATGCTCACCAATGTGATCATTGCCATCTTGGTACCTGCAAATAATAGTACATAGTTAATATGAGAAAATGAAGCTGCTCAATTAAACAATAATAAGCATTTCTAAGATTATTTTCACGTATGGAAAATATGGCTATGATTTTAAACTTACAATCAATGTTAAAAGCAGGAATTAATCTACTGCAAAATTGTTTATACGATTTGCTGAACAAACATCTCCAGAAGAATACTATCTGATTATTAAATGTACCATTTTAAAAATGGATTATACAGTATATTTACAAAAGAATAGAGGAGTTTCTTAAGCAAATAAAATAGCCATTTCCCAGCCTTCATGGGTACAACTTGCACCATTAGGAAGAGCAACTGACCGCGTTGGAGGTACATTACTCACAGATCACACGGCATGCGTCAACATGCTAATCGAATTTCTCCCATTCTTGGCATTACAGCCTGTGATTTATGTTTTATCTGACCACGAAGATTCTCGAGGGACGTGAGTAATGATAGTACGTAAATTAACGAATCTCCAAAGCAAACAATTGCATGGCATAAGGTCTGGCAAACGCAGTGGCCATGGGAGAAAGTTGTCGTTTGCAGCATATTCATGTGAAGGTGGGGAGGGGCTCCATCCATTTGGAGAAACATATCTGTAAGGGATGTGTAAGTGCTCTCAATCGTGTTCTTCCATAGCGCTGCACAGGGTGTGTTATAAATGACGATAATCTCCTCTGGCTACTCTGTCAACTCTCATGCCATGCTATTATTTCTTTTGTGGGTAAATTAAAACAACAATTACATACCACAAATATCCACATCCCAGGATTTCATAATCAAATAGCACATGCACTGAATATTAGACATGCTTAATCGAGTACTGAAGAACTTGTGTATGCCGACATTCGCTGCGTGACCAAGGGTGCACACACTGAATGCATTTTAAATTTAGACAGTTGCTCTTGTTAATCGCACAAGTTGCACCCGTATAGGACAAGAAATTGATAATTTATTCGCTTACAAAAAACCACTATTCTTTTATACAGAACATGTATTATCCTATTTACTTCATATGAACATCCTAACTTTATCACAAGAAGATGAAGGCTATCGAATATATTAATTTCAATTCAATAAGAACATTTCTTCTACAAGGCGTTTCAAAATGACTTGAATGATTACAAAACATTCCATGAGGAATACGAGAGCTGGCTCGCTGGCAGAGCACTAAGAGCAGTAAAGCTCTCGAGACCAGCGAGCTGCAGGTTTGAATTCCGCCGAGGGCATGGATGTTTCGGTTTGTCCTTTTACTAACAAGCTTAGAAGACCAAGTAAAGACTCAATAAGCCGATTCCCTGCTAGGTTAAATTTCAAATAAATCAAATGGTTATTTAACATTCTCAACACTGAAAAGGTAAAAAGTAACGGGTCATTCCACATCAGTTCAGGCAGAAATTTTATAGTTTTGGCATTGACCTCTCCGATTTTAATGAAATTTGGTATATACAATTACCCTAGAGAGTTAGTAATGAATGCCAAATATTTTTTTTTCATTTTTATGTAAGTTATGGACATTGAGTGGGGGGGCCTTATCTATGAAGTATTATAACTTTGTATTTTACGGGTGCGTCACATCTGGACGACAGTCAATTGGATGACGGTAAAACTGGACGATAACCAAGTGAACGACGATAATTTTATAATAAAAAAAACAACAAATAAAAGAAAAACAACATTACTTTGCCGTCCGTTTTAATTTTAATTCATAGTCATTTTCATTAAAATACATCAATATAACTGGATTACGTAATGAATTGTTATGCATTAAAACAATTTTGTAACTATCATAAAATTTCATATATTTATTTATCGGGCCATAAATAATCTTTAAGTAATTTTTATAACTTCATAAATTCTTCAATAAAGAAATTCCTAATGGTCAATGAATGACAAGTCGTTTCTGGGTTAATATAATTGGACAATGGTATCATAAATAGCTTTCTAGAATAATTGGATAAAAAATGGTTCTAAATACAAATTGTATCATGTAGAATTTGCCGTTGATAAAAATCTTGTTGCAACTCATCTGAAAGGATAACACTTACTTTGCATTAGTCATTTAACTATAAGGAGTGTCGAACATTGAAGGTATGCTTATTTTATTTTCGAAAGTATTTATTAGTGAAGTATTTTATTAGTTTCTGATAATCTGATAGTATATTTGATCTTATTTAATTCTGTATATTTATTTTAGATGAATCTTATTTTAAGTCAGAAATGAGGACAAATATTCTTGAAATAGATAAATTTATATTAAAAAAGACAACAATATGTCATGTTGTATTAGTTCAAAGATATTAAGATGTCATAACAGTAAAACAATAAATAAAGTTATAATAATATTAATTTTGTAAAATTTGCAGTTTTAAAATATTTCTGTTGTTCAAATATCCATAAAAAACGGGGTGGTAAAGCAAAGTTGTTTTTTTATAAGTTCTTTTTTAAGTTATAAAATTTTCGTCGCCCACTTGGTTATCGTTCAGTTGACTATCGTCCACATAACTAGCGTCAAGTTGCACTCGTCCAGTTGACGTGTTCCCGTATTTTACTTAGAAAGATGTGATTGGTGACATATGAAAGCTCTTTAACTGTAGATTCTATATGAAATTTTTAAAATTGTATTACACATGCTTAAATATTTGAATTTAATAAAAATATTTCATTTATGCAAATTTCTCAAATGGTGGGTATTTTTTTTTCGTTAAAAAATTATTCATATCTTACACATACTTTCATAAAAACAATACAAAAAATTCAAAACTGCGTTTTGCTCAGTTTTGAAAATATTAATTTTTGCTCCCTTCACAATTTTTAACCTTGAAAACGTTTCTCAAGTAGTGGTCCACTCGTTTTGGTTTTTCTTCTTCATCAACCTTGTCAAAAATCCATCCCTCTGGAATATTCTCTAACTGATAGAGGCACCATTCATCTCCAACTACATCAACATCAAGGCCAATGTTCAACTGTCTGGCTAAACTCTTACATGCCTCTGAGGTCCAAGTTTCTGAGAACTGTGTTTGATAGAGAAACGTCTCCAGCAAATTACCTGCAACTGCCTCACAAAAACTTCGCAACCTGCGAATTATCATGGGGTGCTTCTCCTTTGGCAATTTGTTCTTCATAAATTTGCGTGCTGCTTCTCCCATGTCCATTGTGTCATCATCCAGCTAGTTGCTGCTTGATTTGAATTCTATCTTACTGAGATTCCTGTGGCTGCGTGCTTCAATTACCTCCTTCTTAACAAACCTCGACAGCAATAACATAACAAGATCAGAGAGTTTATCATGTAGAATATGAATCAATGGTTCATCTTTCTGAAACAGCTGATTCCTTCAAAGATAGGAAATTGCTGAAAAGAGCTCCAGCTGACTTTAGGAAGTGCAGTTGGACAACTGTTTCCCTTTTCTCAAGTTGTCCTTTTATACGCATGTAGCGCGCATTATTTTCACAAGTCTTTGGCTGTGATGTTGGCAAAAAATAGTCAGTCACAGCATCCCACTCTTCTAGCAGTCTGGTGATTGCAGGTAGTAGACTAAGCCATCTGCATTCCACGTGCATTAGAAAATCATGTCCTTCTAGTCTACGCTTGATTTGGCAATTAATGTAGTCCTCTCTTCTTGCTGCAGACAGTTTAAACCATGTATAGATATCAATTACTAAATCTGAAATATTCTTGCCATAACATTCAAGGCCCTTTCCATAACAGTTATGCACAATATGAAGTTTTTATGGGCCAATATCAATAAGTCCACCTTCTCTACCTTTCATTTCCTTAACAAGTTTGTTAATCCTGAACCACACTAACTTGTTAACATTTGGGCCATCAGATCCCAACATAAGAATTAAGAAAGTTGCCCTTCTTTAATAGCTGCCATTACATTCTTGGATAACTGTTCTGCACTGGCATGACCCATTAAGAAAGTTTTCGGGTGATGTGTTAAAATGCAGTCGAACTTGTCTGACCAGGGGGTCTAGGCTGAACTCATCGACAAGCTGTCGATCTCGACAAAATCTAACCGGCGAAAATTGGCATATTACGCATTTAAACACAAGTTTGCACACGTATGGCAAGATAATATACACTGATATACTCATATTTACACATAATTTTACACATTTATCCATGTATACATATAAATACATACATAAACACATGCCTGTAGACACACTATATTATTATTTTCACAGTTCAAATTTCGTAGCACAAGAGAGTACTTCATGTATGTAAATATTTTTAAACAAGTTTTTGTTAATATTTTTAGAAAATGTGTATTCTTGAGCTATGTGTATTTAGCCTGCAGGCCGGAAACGAAGGAAAAATGATTTTAATAAGAAATCTGTTGCTAAATTCTGAAATAACGATCGCCAAGCGCATAGTCGGCTGCTCTTGAATTGTAGACAAGAATGTGCATAGTCGACTGCTCTTAAGGCAGTTGTCGATGGTCAAAGTCTACACTAGAAAATCGACGGTGTAGAGTCTGTACACTGTAGACTCTGTAGACAAGTCGTGTTCATGCTAGCTCGAATCGACAAATGCGTCATTAACCACGTGACCATCAACACTTGTCGATGAGCTCAGCCTAGAACCCCCAGTAGCGAACAAATGTGTCAAGTTGCTTCGATACTTATTTATTCGTGGTCTTATCATACTGTAGTGTGAAGAATGAAGATCCGTTAATATCATCCACCAATGATTTGTGAAAGTAAGGTCCTATTGTGATATTTCATGTCGTTTGAAATGTCGTAAGGGTCCTACGGGATTCCTCTTATTTGTTTTGTTCTTTTAATTTGTAAAATTAAAACTCGTATATTGGTTGTCTATTAAAATGTGTTTTGCAACTTATTTGGAAGTTATGCTCAAATTTTATTTAGTTATAAAATTTTATTTTTATAGGTTTTAGTTTTTTTTTAATTGTTGTTGTTCTAGCGAAATACACTCCAGACAACGATTCCTTGTTGTTTTAAGAGTTAAAGTGGTAAGGAATGCGATTGTTGGGGAGCGTTATTGTTGCTGAAGTTTAGTTTTCTCGGAAGATGTGATAGCCTCCCTAGAGTCTATTGTTGTATATAAAAATCGTCTTGACTAAGATTTTTTTTTTTTTTTTTTAGTGAGAGAGTGATGTTTTGTGTTGAGTAAGAGAGTGAGGTGCTGCTCTTTTATGCAGCCGTGACTGTGAGGCCATCTTAAGTTCGAGTGTATTCGATAAAACTTTTCACTATGAATAAGTCTGACAATATACCTCAACTTATTAATATTTTGAGCTCCAATCAAGCTGTTGTTCTATTTACCACGTCTATTTAATTTATCAATGTCTGGGGCGAAACATCGATGGAAAAAAGAGGCGGAGTTTCACGTGAAGCGTCATCATCGTGGTGCCTTGTTTCAAAAACCTGTTTCTCTATATCGAACGAGTGTCGCACGACAGGAGGGGGAGCTCTCGCAAGACCGACACTCGCAACGACGCAAAGACAGTGCGAGTGTGCGATGCAACAATAGTTTGGCTCGTGATACACAAGATCGGGGTACAAACTTTTAGCGATTTTTGTCTTATTTGAATAAGAAGAAATGAAATAGTTTGATGCCTATAGAATTAACAAGAAAGTGGGTCAGCAGATTATTTTGTTTCAAGCACAGATAAGCCTACTTATCAATGAACGCTTACTACGGTGTGGGAAAGGATGCTCGAATCCGCCATGAGACGAAGTAAATCCGTGGCCGAGTAATAGATAGAAGTGTAGCCATTTCATCAGTGAATAAATTTTGTGAAATAGCATAAAATAAACCCATAAGAATAATTTTCCATTTTAAACTTATAATTTTTGAAAATATATATGTTCAAATTAAAGTTTGAATTATTCTTAAATTCCCATTTTTTTTAATAAATAATAAAATTCTATATCGTTGATCATTTTCTTCAGATATTTCTAAAGTTATACAGAGATTTATAAAAAATTGGTTTAGAAAAAACACTTTTGATAATTTAGGGAAAAATGATTGAAATCCGAAACTGATAAGGCCGTGTTATTGTAAGAAGGCATGAACGTCATCGAATTTTTTTTTTCTAAAACATAAAATTCAGTATTAAACTTAAATTCAATAAATTTAACAACATTAAAATCACTAAACCAAAGCAAATGAAAATGTATTCCTAATTAAAGACCAATAAATATATAGCATATTACACAAAATTGCATTATTGCAAAGTTGTGTATAAAACTTATTTAACTCTATTTTCACGTTTAGCAGGTGGTTGAAATATTATCGACGGAATTATCTAAAGGCCCTCCTGAATAAAATATCGTTGGATGAGAAGTTTGTAGTATTATTTTTCTGCAGTTTAAAAAAAAAACGTTTATTACTCTTCCATTTCAGTTATTCGAATTATAATTAACTCATCTAATGCTTCTGGAAATAAGCTAAATAAAAATAAAAAAATAAGAAAAAATAAATAATGGCTGAAATTTTAATTTCACTTTTTATTTGAAATAAATTTTATCTATTTACAAAGACCTTTTATGATAATTTAGCAAGTGAATTTCTATTTTTCGTCGATATTTTTAATTAAAAAAATACTACACAGTATTAAAAAAATTGCCATCGGCAATGGTACATTCCTTTCCTTCCACAAGTGACTAATTTTTGTTATCTGCGGAAGCGCACAATCAGCAACTAGTCTATTTCATGGAATAACTAACCGCTCTAATGATGCAAACAACAATACTCTTGTACGATGGGCTATCGAAGGTTATTTTTACCGTTCCTGTAGATTTTCTCCCTCGCGATGGTCGCAGGTCAATCAAACCTCGCGAGACTGACTGAATGTAGAGGAATGCAACCCTGGAGAAGAAAAAAAAAGATAGAGCAACTTTCGTGTTTTGTGGAGTTTGGCGTTCGAAACCTTCATCGACCTTCTCACAGAAATAAAAGCTTCATGAACAGATATCTTTCAGTAAGCAGCTGTGTGTTCCTGCCCATTTTGATGACAACTATTGTGGTGAGTGTACTTTTCGTTATTTATATGCCCTGACGCGTTTTCACAAGGATTTCTCCATATTCCCGGCACAAGAGATAGCAGAAACTCCATGTTACGAAGTAGTGGAACCTTCACACCCATATGTGGAGCATATCGGCGTCTTTGCCTTGGTAAGAGAAGCAGTCCACATAACTGTTCCTCCGTGCAGAATAAAAGTTTATGTATTTTGCCAGCTGATGTATCTGTAATAAGTTTAGATAGTATTAAGCCCTGTGCTCAACATGTATTAATGAAGACTGTTGGTGGAACTAGCTGTTGATGCCTTTAATTGTGTATGCACAATTGTTATAAGGAAACTTCGCATTGGTGGTGCACACTGTTACCTTATCACGTATGCTGGTTGTGCGACGCGTTTGGCATTTTGCTTATAACAGTGACACTGCGATTAACACGTGTTGTTGTAAGGCACAGCAATCTGCACAAAACCATATAAATAGGGGTTTCTGTGATTCCCCCTCCCCCAAACGATCTTACAGATGATCATTGGCGAAGAAAGGAACCACACGACATTCTCCATGTTACGGCTTCAGCCGTTAAACGAGGGTCTTTGTGCAGCGCGCTAAAGCGTGTTATCGCTCCTACATTCCGTATTACTCATTAGCATTTATTTTGCTTGGTGCATTGATCACAGTAAATAAGACTCAACTCAAGTAATTATTGCCCCTGCTATATAGATATAGTGTGTTTGAATTAAAGATCTATGTCGTTTTGTAAGAACAGCACGTGTTCGTATCAGCTGTTGGTTGACACTGTTACTTGCATGATGAAGAGGGCCCTCCAGAGTGTAAACATAGTCATTGCTGAACTCCGATAAAGTACTGTACTTTAACATTCACAAAGTAAATGCAATAAAAGGTTTTGGTTTTTATTTAAAATTTATGTCAAATCAATTAGCTGCTCACGATTGATATTAGTCTCAAATTTTACAATTCTGCGCCTCTCGACTTTAGTCATTACCTTAATCTCAAAACATAGAGGGGGTGCAGTATTGTTACATTGGTGCCCGAACAGGGACTGATAGGCCAAAAATTCCGGATTTTCAAGAACGTCTGTTGATTTTTCACTGTGGCAACTAAATCCGATTTTGTTTTAAGATGTTATTAGGGGAATTTGTGGTAAAACTTTGGGTATGATTTAGACGATGTGAGGAGTTGGGTTATTGCGTAGTGATGTCATATTTGTATGATGTGTATGTGATGCAGTGGTGTGAGAAACTTGGAGTAGTGTACTTATGGGATGTGTCTAGGAGGTGAGCATTATGTGCAGCCAGGCAATGCAGTCAGGGTTCCTTGAGATATGCCAACCGATTGAGGGCTGACAAATTGGGAACATTGATGCTGAACGCAGGGTTGCTATTAAGGAGCTTATATATGAATTCTCTGAATGCTTTGGTAATGAAGTGTCTATGGTAAAAGGGGTGACTAACTTTGCAGCTGATTATCAAATAGATAAGAAGCACCCGGTTTTTGTCAGACAGTATCGCATGCCCCATTGTTATAAGGATGCGTATAAACAGAAGCTGGCAGAGCTGGAGAATGCAGACATCATCGAGCCGAGTATCAGCCCATGGAACTCCCCGGTACATGTCGCCCCAAAGAAAAATGCGGAGGTGAGGATTACACTCAATCTCCACTGTGTGAATGCGTGTACTAGTCCGGTTGATTTACCTGCACCCATAGTGCACGATATACTGGAAGAACTTAGAGGGCATAGTTTTTTTTTCAGTGCTCGACCTAAATAACGGATATTTCCAGATTCCGTTGTCGAGACACTGAAAGAGTGCTATGCCTTCCAGCCCCCCCGGGTTAGTACCAATTAACTCGGTTGCCCCAAGGAGGGAAGAACTCATCTAATATTTTTCAGCACTATGTGGTGTCAGTGTTGAGGGAGAAGATGGGCACAAACGTGCACATGTTCCTCGACAATATCGTCATCTCCTCTGCCACCTTTGAAGAGCATTTGGAGCTCTTGAGATGGGTGCTGGGGAGGCTTCAGGATCGAGGGCTAATTGTAAAACCGGCCAAATGCCACTTCTGTAAGTGACGGGTCCATTACCTTGGGCACATAATCACCGCAAAGGGGCCCTTCCCGGACCCGGAGAATGTTGAGGCCATCCGTAAACTTAAGGAAACAACCAATGTTAAGGAGGTGCGGTTGTTCATTGGGGCCGTGAATTTTTATAGCCCTTTTCTAGAGAACCTGTCCGCCCTTCTCCTGCCGATTACGGAGCTTATAAAAAAAGGAGCCCGGTTCAAGTGGAATCAGATGTGTAGGCGGGCATTCAGAGAGGTTAAGGAGAGGTTATTTAAGGAGCCAGTTTTGATGGCACCTGATTATACTAAGCCATTTATTTTGGTTACTGATGCTTCGGCCCATGCTGTTGGGGGAATTCTACAGCAGAAAGTAGGCAAGAGTATACAGCCCATAGCATTTTACAGCGCCAAATTGCAGGGTGCTCAGGTCAATTATTCTGTAATAGAAAAGGAAGCACTGGCGATTGTGAAGGCAGCAGCCCAAGTCCAGCATATCATTTTAGGATATCCCACCACCGTTTTAACAGACCACAAACCGTTGGCATTTATACAGCAGATGCGTGGATCGAATCAGCGGGTTTTATAGTGGGCACTAGAATTGGAGGAATTTGGTTTCTATTGTGAATTTACAGAGGGAAAGCAAAATGTAATTCTGGATCTGCTGTCTCGCCAGTGCGGATCCCTTATGTAAACCTGGGAATACAGGGAGAATTAGATCATATTGGGCAGGAGCAGGGTACAGATAATTGGCTGGTGGAGACGTTGGTTAGAGGAGGTTGTGTGTGTCGGAAGGGGGGGGGGTGTTACGCATTCGAAAGTGGAGTTATGGTCTGGCATAACATTAAGCACCCTGATGCCCGACCAAGGACTTGTGTGCCAGGAAAGCTAAAAGATAAAGTGCTAGCCTCATGATGGTGCCTTGGGGGGGGCGGGGGGCGCATCGAGGGGTCAGTGCTACTCTCCATAAATTATAGAAAATTTATTTTTGGCCAGGGATGAGAGAGGATGTAACAAGGAAAGTACGAAGAGGCATTACTTGTCACCGCACCAAAAGGAACATTCCCAAGGCGCCCTGGTAGGAAGGGCTAATGACTCGGTTCCCATTTGAAATTGTTGCAATTGATATTGTTGGGCCAGTAGAGAAGTCTGTTAGAGGCATAGTACATGCATTAGAATGTGAAGTAGGGAAGCTAAGGCGTTTCAAGTGTTCGTGGTTTGAGGGCGCTTGCAGCAATTTGGGCCCATCAACTGGTGCTCTCAAGCATCACTTACAGTTAGCAAAATACATTTAAAATAAGTAATTGAATTAGAAATTTTACAACAGTCGTCCTAAAAAATTTTTCTTGTTACCAGAAGTTAATTTCAAAACCGGAAGAAAATTATAAACTATTATTTCTAATTTTTCAGTAGTCTATTAAAAATAAACAAATGCAGAACAAAATAAATAAAGTTGATATGAATTATTTATCAATTATGCAAACTTGGGACGTTTCGCTAACAGCCGACCTGGCCTCTTTTAATCACTTTAATAAATTATTTAAAATAGCTTTATATCTCAACAAATTATAAAAAAAGTGATGAGGCGTATAGGAATCTTAAAGTGGAATATTTATGGCTGGGAATGAGTCAACACACACTTTGTAGGTAAACAATAAAAGACTTTATTAATGACAGTAAAAAGAAACTAGAACGCAAAACGTATTCTACGGTAAAACATGGTAGAAGTTAAATTATATGCTAACAAAAGAAAAAATGAATTCAAGTACTCACTGTGTTTCGCACTAATATTAGTACAAAAACGAATAAATTATGCAATGGAGTGGTAGTACAGCCGCAGCGACTCGCAATGCACAGTTAACAGCCTAGACGCATGGTTCTGCAGACAAAATATTCAGGTATGGAAAAAAAACATAGTAGAGATTGTATTGTCCGAACGAAATAGGCCTCGTAGCCAAGCCTAGACATGGTGAAAATGCAAACAAAGGAGCGAGGGGGATCGTGAAAATCAACGTTGACACCCATGAAACGTGGGGATCGCATCGACAAATTCGTAATTACAATTGCGTAGGTACCATCTCAAGGCAGAAGCAATAAGAAAGAAACACTAGCAAAGTGAGTGGCCATAGTGGGCTGCACAATGGAGAAGAGAAATGGAGAAATGTAGTCGCAAGACCAATGGGGAAAGAAGATGGTGAGAGAGTGTACTATGCAATTAAAAAATAGAACACTGATTGCGCAACAATCAGACAGTACAACATATCGCGAGCGAGTTAATTAGTTGCGAAGGAAATCGCCGCGCGAGACCAAGAACACGCATCACGCGCGTTCGAAAAAATTATTTTGCGACAACAATGGTCCATGCGCAACAACAATGACTTGCTTAATTCTAATTACAAGCCATGGATAAAAATAACATTTTTAATTAATAAAAAAATAATATAATCCACTAAGAGATTTAACGCATAAATTTGCGATTTCCCGAACAAACCCCCCTGTAATTAACTTGGACGCAGAGTAAAAAAAAAAAAATCTTAAACATTTAGTCTGGTGAGATCTCTCCATTTACTGGTCTCACTGCTTGACAAAAAAAAACAGTTACACTGAGTTCAGTAACGTATTAGAATAATATACTACAAACTAGTCAAAATATTTAAAATTGTCAATTAAGATAAAAAGTGCCATGCCGAAACTTTTCAGTCATTAAGTAAGCATTACAAAAACAGATTACACTATAAAAGATACATCTTGGCGTTAACCTTTTCCCAGCGGAGGTGGCCTAATCAGGCCACTTTTAGCTATGTGAGTTCCATATAATACATTACAAAATTTAAATGCATATAACTGAAATTCTATTTCAGATAAATTGCTAATATTTTTTTAATTTTTTTTCAGATGCACATTACTATTATATATCCCTTCAAATTTTAAAATTAAATGAGAAAATATAATAAAAAAATGATTTTCCACATGTGTTGTCAAAGGAGGGGGGGGGGGCTGAAATCATGACTATAAAAAATGCTAAGATTTCAGCATTATCGATAAAAACTTCAAACTGCTTTTGTTGAATTCTTGAAAGTTTTATAATTAACTGCAAATAAATTATATACCCCAAATTTATTACTAATCAATAATATTCGAAATTTTAGAAAGCTTGTATATCTGGTATGGAGAAACTTAGCAACATCTAAAATTACGAATTTATTAAAAAATTCCAGGGCACAATTGAACCATTTAATGATTGTTTTAAATTAAAATGATTCCTTTTATTTATGTTTAAAATTTTTTTTTTCGTAAATTACATTTTATTCATAAGTTATTTCACAAAAATTAAACCATTGCTATCGGGATCGTTTCTTGATGACGTCATTTGAGATTGTTCCCTTCTCAGAATATGAGGAAGTTAGATAAGGCCACACCATTGCTTTATCAAAGAAAGAGATTAAATCCTATTATGTGATTTTCTAGCTATTGTCATGCAGGTGTGATCCATTTAACAACAAATTACGTATATCTTCGAAAAAAAAGTAAAAATATTCCACATTCAGTTATATAAAAAATCGTTAAAAAAAACAAATAGAGATATTAAAAAAAATTTTTTTGCTTTATTTAGAAAAGATTTCTCCCTAAATTTTGGCTATTGTAATTTTTTAAAAAAGGATTAAAACCAAGTTTTTCAAATAGAAAATATTATTATACATTTTAATGTATTGTTTAAAAAAAAAACATTACTTTTAATCGATCAAAAAAATTACTAATCAAGATCACAAATTTAAAATTTTAAAGCAGTATATCAGTTATTGAATTATATCCCCCTGTAAGAAGAATCATTTTCTCAAGAAAATAGCTGGCTGGGAAAAGGTTAAGAACCCCTTTCATCCCGCCTAATATAACGCGCACAATAAGAGCTAACAAGTCTGGGGGAGGCCGTGGCCTGGTGGGCTTTCACTGAACACAACTTCTGTGAAGTTAAGCTACATCAGGCACGGCTCGCCACTAGATGGCTGACCATCCGTGATAGCCAATCTTTACCCCCCCCCCCCCTGGCTGCTGTGACCATCATACAGCAGACGTGAATCCAGGTCCATCCAGGGACCTAAGTCGTTGGCCTCTGGCCATACAGGCCCTGGATGGACATATTGGATCCAATTAATTAATAAAAATAAAAAAATAAAAAATAAAAGTTCAGCTTTAAAAAATTATACTTATATATACTTGAAAAATAACAAACTAATTGAATTTACTGTTCCGCTGGGACAAAGACAAGTGGTCCCAAATCTTATGTTATGTGGGGGCAGATAAAGGTTTGGTGCATATGTCTGCATGCATGTCTGAGGACAGGCAGTAGGTGAGTATCACATTCTGGAGATAGATTTCCCGCGAGATAAAATTATGCAATCTTAGAATGTGCCTCGTTCTACTCTTGGATCCCAGCGCACTCAGACATGCGATTGCGGATGTTGTATCCGTATAAATAATCGTCGGAAAGACTTCAAGCACTCGAATATAGCAATTACTTCAGCTTCACAATTGCTGAGGGCGACAAGACGCCGTTTCTTTGAACCCAACTGAGCGTATTTTGACCCATCTTAATGAGAACACCAGAATATCCCTTACTTTGTGGGGTAATGCTCCAGCTGGCATCAGCATAAGCACACAAAGGACCAGCCGAATGAACAAAGGTCAGCGACGTTTCACGGGTTTGTGCCAAATAAGCCGACACACTTTTGAGTACAGTCATATGTAAATTTGTAGGATATCTGGCATACTCGTAATTGCATATATATCCGGGCGAGTACATGTTATCACGTACATTAATGATCCTTCTGTTTCATCCAAATTTATGTGTGGGTTGAGAGGAGTGCTCCTGGGCTTGGCATTCTGCAGCTGGTACTCTTGGGCGATTTGCTGGATGTAGTGGGCCTGAGACAATTGTATGGAGTTACCATCACGCCTCACTCGCATGCCCAAAAGGTGACGAACTTCTCCGAGGTCCACCAACTCGATATCACGTCGTAAAATATTCACTAGTGAAGTTAGGCGTTGAACATCATTAGTGGCTAAAAGAAATAAAAACTCTTTCACCACAACAAAAATTAAGGAAAAATACAACCTGAACCTGGAAGCGCTTTTCGACAGCAAGGCTATCATCATTCAGCAGGGACCAAGGAGTACACTAGGGGGAACTGATAGCCTTGCTGTCGAAAAGCGCTTCCAGGTTCAGGTTGTATTTTTCCTTAATTTTTGTTGTGGTGAAAGAGTTTTTTATTTCTTTTATTTACTATTATCCACATACTTTTTTCTTCCTTTTTTTTGTATTCTGTTTACTTTTGTGCCTTTATTCCGGAAAATTTTTCATCATTAGTGGCAGCGACGATGTCATCCACATACACGGCGAGGAGGATTGAACATCTGTTGTCGTTGTAGATGAAGAGGCTATCATCTGCTTCTTAAGACGTGAAGTCCAGGCAAAGAAGGAGTTGACACAATTTCATGTACCAACATCTGTCACTTTGCTGTAGTCCATACGGGGAATCGAGAAGTTTGCACACTTCGTCTGCACAGACTGGCAACCCTTGTGTGGCATCACGTATATGGTATGGTCAATAGGTGCATGCAAATATGCACATTTCACATCATATTGATGCAATGACATGATATTAATACTTATCACAGATGAAAACATCAGTTCGTATTGGCTACAATATACCTGTGATGAGCCGATTGGACCAATGGAGAGTACAAACCAGTTCGCTGCTTTTCTGCCTTCTCTTTAAGTCTTTGGGATCGTCGCAACTTAGGAGGACGGGGTGACTCAGCTGATGAAGGTAAGCCACAAGGTTGATCTCTCTGTTGAGGTTGTTCCAAGGATGGCACAGGTAAAGCTTGAGGAGTAGACGTTGACGTGTCATTCACTTGGGAAGGTGAATGTTGAATAGTCTCCTCGAGGGCCGAAATGGAAACGGGTGAGAACTGTCTAATTACTAGTTCTGTATCATCATTTTCGGGGACCTCCATCGAGGGAGAATCATAAGGAAGTTGTGGCATTGAGGGAATCGTAAACAGCGGTTCGTGAGATGCAGTCATTTCAGGGAATGTATGAGTAAAGAAAGGCACAGATAGAGCACGAAGCAGCTTGAATTCTTCAAGTGAATAGACGAGGCGATGCAGAGTATAAAGATCCCACGCTTCTCATGAGCTTGGAGCTTGGGTTGTTGCGATTTGGGACTAAAATAATACACAAGATACCCAAATGGTGCTCGATGCTTGAAGGTTGGTCTTTTACCAGACCATAACTCTTGTATGCTGCCATTGCCGCTGCAAGATCCCAATACTTGTGGGAAACGTTGGAAGAGGCAAGCAGGACTCTTATTCCATCACAGATGGAGCCGACTGCCCTTTCTGCAACGCCATTTGACCGTGGGTTCTCAGGTATGGTAACTGTTGCGTTATCCCCTCTGAAGCACAAAATTCAGTTAACTCGTTGTTGGTGAATTCCATGCCGTAGTCAGATCTTATGTGGACCAGTCAGTTTCCTGTCGATCGTTGTAACTGTTTGTTTAAGCTTATCAAGGCTTGCGATACCTCTGCCTTAGTAGAAACTGAATACACAAATGTCTTGCGGGTATAATCGTCCATGGCGATCAACAGGTATTTGTGGCCATAAGCAGAGGTAACTGGCATAAGACGGATCATGTCCAAGTGGAGGAGATACAAAGGGCTGGTAGAAACCTTTTTAAAGAAACCTTTATATCTCCATGGATATACATGCTATTCTCATACAAATGAACACAGAAAAGTAAAACAAGCCTCTGAAGCATATGCTATAGCTACAATGCATTTCAAGCATTATTTTTTACAGGGTGATTCCAAACATTATTTTTTTTGTTTCACTTCTTTGCTGGTCCCCTATTTGCCTTCGGGAGAAAACTTTCACTGAAATATATGAGGTGTAACATCCTTTTTTACACCCCTGAAATTTCAGGATAATTCGTCAAGTATTTTTCTAGATATTCGACAAAACGTCTAAAATCGAAAGTGTCCAGTCATTAATGGCAGTATGGTGTATATCCCAGGTCTTTATCTTACTGAATGATACAGAGATAGCAGAAACTGTGTTACGAAGTAGTGGAACCTTCACTCCCGTATGTGGAGCATATCAGAGTCTTTGCCTTGTTAAGAGAAGCAGTCCGCATAAGTGTTCCTCCGTGCAGAATAGAAATTTGTTATGTATTTTGCCAGCTGATGTATCTGTATTAAGTTTAGAGAGTATTAAGCCCTGTGTTCAATTTGTGTGGATTAATGAATCCTGTTGGTGGAACTAGCTGTTGATGCCTTTAATTATGTATGGACAATGAGCGAACTTCGCATTGGTGGTGCGCACTATTACCTTATCGCATATGCTGGTTGTGCGACGCGTTTGGCATTTTGCTTAAACAGTGACACTGCGATTAACACATGTATTGTTGTAAAGCGCATCAATCTGCACAAACCATATAAATTGGGGTTTGTGGCCCCCCCCCCCTTCCCCGAAAATGATCTTATAGATGATCATTGGCGAAGAAGGGAACCACACGACGTTCTCCACATTACGACGTCGGCTGTTAGACGAGGGTCTTTGTGCAGCGCTCCTACATATCACCCATTAGCATTTATTTTGCTTGGTGCATTGATCACAGTAAATAAGACTCAACTAGGTAATTATTGCCCCTGTTATATAGATATAAATTGTTTGAATTAAAGATCTATGTTGTTTTGTAAGAACAGCACGTGTTCATATCAGCTGTTGGCTGACATTGTCTAACTTGCATGATGAAGAGGGGCCTCTAGAGTATAAACATAGTAATTGCTCAACTCCGATAAAGTACTGTATTTTAACATTCACAAAGTAAACGTAATAAAAGGCTTTGGGTTTTCTTTAAAATTTGTGTCAAATCAATTAGCCGCTCACAAGGGATATCAGTCTCAAACTTTACAATTCTGCACCTCTCGACTTTAGTCATTATCTTAGTCTCAAAACATGGGGGGGGGGGGGGGGGCAGTATTGTTACATTATCGCTTCTGAAATTAGATAAACACCTTTTTTGAGTTCAAGCTGAATGTCTTGGGAACTGCACCAGGAAACATTTTTTGAAATGTAGCCTTAATACAATCACATGAACTGTAACTGAAGCAACTACTTTCATCAGTTCAGCTTCAGTAGTTTTATCTTCTGTGGAGACACAAGTAGTAGCACCTTCCTTTGATCCAGCTAAAGTTTCCACACTGTACAATTCCTGTTCAACATGCATTTTCACGCTCGAGGCTTCTGGTTGGTTTAGAAGGTCACATGGTTACAGAGGTCGGGAAAATACCTAGATTCACGTATGACGGGATTTAAAAACACATTTAAGAAATCTTTTCTTTGGATTCACTTTATTAATGCGGATTTTTTGTTTCTTGAGTTTCTGATTTGTTTATTGGGTTAAAAGGCCTATTGAAAAAGTTTACCTGCATTTGCTTTTCGTGAAATTTTTTTTTTAATTTCATTTCTTTGACTTTTGTTTTTTTTTATTACATTTGAATGGCCGAAACTTTTAACATGGATTGCATTTTAATCTGATGAAGTATTTTTTAAAAGTAAATAAATAAGCGCCGTTTGAAACACTGGTCGCAGCTCTGATCGTTCTTATCCTACACCTTCTGTACAAAAGAGTTAAAAAAAAAAAAATAAAAATAAAAATAAAAAAAAAATTAATCTAGTCCATATGTAGTAAGCTATTTATAAGAAATTTGTTTGAAATGGATTTGGCATTTGAATGTAATTTGTAATTTCTAATACTCTGCTATTTTCTTTTTCTATTGGCAGAGAGCTTTGGGATGTTCGTCTCAGTTTTGTTGGCCCCTCATTTTTTTATTTTTTTTAATTTTTTACAATCGCTCCAATCTCATATTTCTTTCTTTGTTTTAAATTCAAACACGCAATAAAAAAACGACAATATTCTTATCACTAACAAAAAATTAATAAAGAAAACAATTAAAAGAGTCATCATCGAAATCCAAAAGAGAACATTGATGGTTATAAAATTGAAGGTTAAGAAAAAATTGAATTTAAGGAAATACCCTAAAAAAGTCGCAAGTTTGCATGCTCAATTTCTTAAGAAAATTTTTCATTTGCTTCCCTCGATTAGATTTAGTAATGCATGGCTGTAAATGAAGTAGTACTAGGTGATAGTATCGATGTTCAAAAGGTATTGACCATCGATGTTTCATTTCGATTTACTTAAATCCTTTTGAATTCATTACACATTATCTACTGATATTTAATAACTCTTTATGATAATGGTATTGTAATGAAAGAACGCCTAAATGTACTGGGATATTTATTATTTCCAAATAATATATGGACTTAGAAATTATAAAAATTTGATGTTTTACTGCTTAACGTTTGGTTGATTAAAGCTACGATCCCTAACATCAAACTTCGATATTAGTTTTTCTGACATCGCCTATCAAAATTTCTACCGTTTATTAAGTCAAAAAATTATCACTGTAAATTGCTTGAATTTTAAAGCAAATTATCTATATCTGTCGCTTTTATAAAGAGTTTCACCAGGGAAGAGGGAGAACAGGAAGCGAAGTTCGTAACTGATTCAATGCTATTTAAGAGTTAATAAAAACAGTGCCACTGATCTGCAACGTCTGGGACATAAGTTAATAAGCTGTTATGGCAACCCCCTCCATAACGAGACTGGTGGGTGTTCCAGGGAAGGAAGCTGTTCTCTCCATTCTATTTTCACTTTCCTCTTTGAATTAACTTCTTTAAATCCCTGCTTTCCGATTGGATTTTCTGCATGTTTTCGTTCCACAATACCTTGCTAAATGTCAATGCCATTAATAAATATAATAAAAACAGCACAAATTCACTTGCACTCACGTTGGAGATGTATTATATTCTCCATCATGCTTGTACTGACAGCAGTTGCAGGCAGGCAGTTAGTCGCTTCCATACCGAAAGTAAACGTGCTCTTCATATCTGGGTTAGAGGTTAAAGCAGAGACTTTATTTAACAATCTCTGGGTTTAAGGTTAAAGGGACTAACGTTTTATGTCCCGAACGTTAGGATCGCTAGGTGTATCTTTACTTCAACAAAGAGCATCACTTCGCTTCCCGTTCTCGCTTTTCTCTGGTTTCACAGTGTGAAATTCACACGATCTCTTCACATTTTTGTCTGATCTCGTTTTTTTGCAGGGCTGTAATTGGCCCGACGCCATAGTTGGCAATGGCATCTGGAATAGCAATGGCAGTGGAAGTTTTTAAAAAAGTTTAATATCTGCGTAATTTCTTACGTTAATAAACATTTTTGAACTGTAATATTAAGAATATTCGTTTAAAAATGAAGGATGCGATCATTTTTACAAGTTTATTATGGAAAATTGCTGATTTTGTACTTGGGCTTAAAACGGACATATTTTCAACGGCCGCTCTTCTATCGGGAGGAGGGGGGATGGGAGACCAAATTTTTTTCCAAATCTGAGATTATGATTATAAGGCGATCCCCATTTTTTGACACCTTATTTTTGCAATACAGGGCAATACAATTTTCATCACGCCCACAACAAGTCATTTAGATCAATTTTTGTTTAATTAAATGATAGAGTCATTAGAAGAATATTCAAAGATCTGAGCATTAAAGGACAACTCTACGGTCACATACAACTTTACCTAAATCGGAAGACTAACCTATTCATAACATCATAGCATATTTAATTTTTTAAAATTCGAATCCTAAATGTGTGAAAAACGAAGCGATTTGAAATCGGAAGGCATCCATCTTGGGTGGAGGCGTGACGTAGTGCGAGGATTGCTCCCAGTCAGCTTTGCAGTGAAGCTTTAACATTCACTATAGATCTACATTCACTCAGTACTGCGTTCACTACAATTTTCACAATGTCTGGACATGAAAGCAGCGATTCAGGTATCAGTTTTGAGACTTACGAAGATATGGAGGCTTATTTTAACAACTATCTATATAATGAATTGGACAACGATTTGAGAACCTTGTGGGTGATGTGGATGGTTTAGGCGTGAAATCATATAGTTTAGAACCTCTCCTGCGCGATCACCCGTCATTAGACGAGGAATCCGGTGTCGCCAAATCGACGGAAAATGTATACCACCTGCAACAAATTGTCAAGTATATTATTTAAATGTGAACAATTTCATGATATTAATTTTCAAATTAGGTATCAGTGCACAATATGTGAAGATATGCCGACATCACAAGTGCGAACGTATGCTGTCGTGGTTCGGCGTGCATCACTGAAAATTCCGTCTTTTCAAAAATCTGCCTGGATTAGGATATACCAACAATCTAATTTGTCCATTAGATTTGGGTGCACATGGGAAGAAATAAAAGAAAAGTTCTTCCCCGTTACGTTGTGACAGCCATTCGAAAAATCTTTCCTTCACAAGAACATTGTGGTTTCAAATACTGTAAAATTTTATTAAAACTAATTAAAATTCTCTCAAGCAATTTTCTTTGTTTATTTGATCATAACTAAAATTTATGGGAAAACGAACTAAATTTCAGATTATCAAATGTATTTTGTTACACTGATATATTTTAATTTACGACCATCACTAAATATAAACTATTTCAGCCAGTTTAAATGACAAATGTGTTAGCTTCAAAACATTAAACAAAAATTTGCTACTGTTAGCACCATTTACTTATTTAACTAGATTACCTAATTTAATTTTAATAGGGTCTTAGTCAAACATTAAAAGCAATAGCCAATAACTAGTCCCCCCTCCCCTTTTCTATTTGTGAATTTTAACCAAAAAAGTGGCTTCAAATCATAATCAATTGGCAGCCTCCTCCCTCCCCTCTCTATTTTTGGCTGGCTTCCATTAAATGCTTCAATGAACAAAATAATTCCCCTTGACGAAGTAGCAGGAGCTCTGACTTCGTCTATTTTTTGAAAAATTGAATTTTTCGAATGTAGTATTTAGAAATGAAAACGAGCTCTATGTTCTTATGTTTCTCATCATTTTCAATCGAATGTGGCCATCTGAATACTTCAAAACGTGTAGTTGCATTTTGTCCGGTTGCATTTTATGCGGATACCTCTTTAGTTACATAGCCTTGCGCAAATAGATATTGAGCTTAATTAATACCTTCGTACATTAATACGACAGGATCAATAACAAAACAAAACTTTTCAAAGTGAGCGGAGCAGAGTCAACTAGTTCGCGGTCGGAAGCCAGTTATCTCTTCGATCAAAAATTATCCATTTCTTCCTAATTCTTACTTAGAGAATTGAAGAAATGATAAATTATTATTACTACCTCTATTCTTATAGCCAAATACTAAATAAGAATGAGGCATGACGAATATGCGATTTACCATTCAGGAAGATTGGTCGTAAATTTCTACTCAGTGAGAAAATATCAGGAGACGTTAGAGAGAGAGAGAGAGAGAGAGAGAGAGAGAGAGAGAGAGAGAGAGA
>JAHWFO010079372.1:299519-318165 GCA_023313115.1 Rhysida immarginata | reverse complement strand
AGAGAGAGAGAGAGAGAGAGAGAGAGAGAGAGAGAGAGAGAGAGAGAGAGAGCTAATTTTTAATGCTGGGGCATGGCGGTAAAATCCATGTCAACATAGTGAATTAGAGAAATAATTAGTATTAATTATTGTTTGAAAGCTTTCATAGTGTGATTTTTTTAGTAAACAAACTTAAAAAAAGTTTCAAAATTCATTCATGTAACGTCTCATTTTTTTAAAATCATCCATTCGTGACTTCGCTTTAAAAACTACACACATTTCAATAAATATTCATTTACATAGAGTACATTAAATGAATTAAAATGACCAAAATAATTATATAATAAAATGTTTGATAATATTTCAATAACACCACCCCTCCTTCATTAGAACTTACATTGGTCCCTTTCATTTATTTATTTTATTTTATTTTATTTTTATTTTATTTTCATTCAAAAAGGAGATTCACATTTATGTTATTATAACCAAAGTAATATTTGGTAACTCTTTCTAGTTTTTATTACTTAAAAAAATCACGCTGTGGAAGCTTACAAACAACTGGGATTAGCATTAAAACATTAAATCGACCCCAGCAGCTAACCTCGCACTACGTCACTTCCGGAAAAATAATGGCCGGCGCGAGGGGAGTGCAAACGCGCTATTTTTCGCTTTTCAAAGCATTTTTTATATAGAAATTATGGACCAAAATTAAAAATTTCAACGGAATCATGTTATATTTATATCAAAAATTGATATTCTGTAAAAAAATTATAATCGAATTTTTGCGTAGAGTTGCCCTTTAATATTAGGGGTATAATTAATTTTGGCAGAGGATAAGTTTGTTTTGTGTTTGATATTTGATAAGACGTGTGAATACTTTAAATTACCCATATTTTGGTAAACTTTTCCAATAGTCCTTTTTGCCCTAAAAAGCAGAAACCTCAAATAACAAAAACAGAAACAAAAAACGCAAATTAATAAAGTGAATCAGAAGAAAAGATTTCTTAAACGTGTTTTTAAATCGCATCGTACGAGAATCTATGTGTTTTCCCGACCTCTGCACTCAGGTGACCTAAACAAATCAGAAGCCTATGTAAATAGCCACATGCCACCAGCCCCCACACAAATTTATTTTCTTTATAACTCTTTATGTAATTGACTAAAAAGTTGGGGTTTAAGGCACAAACCAGCACAAACGAATGGTATGTTTGAAATTGTCGAATTTAAAAGTGGGGGGACTAGCGAGTCATTAGCCCTCACTCCTCTGAAGATTTTCTTTTCTTTATAACTTTTTATATAATTGAGCACAAACGATGGAATTTACGGCACAAGCCAGCACAAATGAAAGGCATATATGAAATTATCAAATTCAAAAGTGAGGAGTGGGTCTGGCGACATGGACCTTCATACACAGTCAGTATTGTATTGTGACGAAATGTGTGACTCCAATGTCACACTCGTCAATTAATAAAAACACAAACTCAAGTTCTACTTGGAAACAAAAGAATAAAATTTTATTAAAAAAAACTAAAGAACAAAGAAATACAATTCATAGTCTAGAGAAATCCAAGTCAATAAAATTCTGTACAATATTATAATTACTACAAAACAAAGCATCTTGTACAAAAATAACAGAAGACAAAATGTTCAATACTTACAAGAAAATTCAAAGTCATGGCATTCCAAAGACGACCAAAATCCGATGAGGCTCACACAAAATAAAACCAAGTCCTAATCACAAATGAGGACACGCAAAGGAAATGAAAATAAACAACCCGCCACAACAAAACACAAAACTAGTATGCGACACATTACTGGAAAACAAAGGGAATGGCACTGGACTCTAAGATCCCAACTCCTATGTAAGAGTTCAGTGACAAAATCGAACCCTGGGAACAACAGACCACATAAAAGGTCAAAACAAAAACCTACACACAGTAGAATAAAACGTTCCCCACGATTTGTCAATAACAACTTACAAATAACCAGAATAACGTGTGCAAAACAACCAACAGGTTGTAAAATCACAATACGTTTCACTCAAAAATGAGATCCAAAAGGGATAATAACCAGGGCCCTTCACAAAGTTACCGCCCAAACAAAAGGAGCCTCCCGCCACCGGAATTGCCATGATGATCTACAATGCACTACAAAAAAAAAGAACAAGCAAAATACAATATACAGTTTAAATAAATAATCCTAAGTCAGCAAACTCAATCATCGCTATGATAATTCACACAAAAACAATCCAACAGAGGCACACAGTATACAAAGCACAAAAGGCCATCCAAATTGAAGGTCTGACTGAAAAAAAATAAATTTGACGAGTCACCAGTCCACCACAAAAGAAGTAACTTCGCCGCACTCAAGTCCGATGTATAAAGTGTTAGTGCTGCGATGCCACTAAGCACAGTCAGACGAAAATATCTTGAAGGCAAAGTCATCTCCACGGAGACACAACGATGGCAAACAAGCACGGAGAGGAGGGATGACCTTTAATAGTTTTCGAGTTAGCAAATGGATGACCTTCAATTTGGGGGTAAAGTCAAATTTGAGTGAGGCACGAATTGGCCCCCCCCCCCTCCCATTACCTATAAACCACACTCATCAGATCTCGCATACCTGGCAGCTTTGAGATATCTGCCATGTTTCCAGACTTTTTGGACACCCTGTATATCATAAATGTCGTTAAATAAAGATTAATGGTAAATAATTGAAAAGAGATTCCTTTCGCAAAAACAGGTCTGAACTGTATGTACATTAAAAAAAATTAGTAAAACAATGTTTTTAAATACTAACACATTCTTTATTTAATTAACTAAATTAATTATGTGATATGCAAACGTCTTTTTCATATCACAGAAACTTTGTTACAAATTTTCCTTTATGTTCTTCCTTTTCTTATTGCTTGTTTGTTTTGTAAATTCAACATACTCAATTTTAAACTGTCTTGAATATCATTATCATTTTATTTCTCCTTGTTTAACTCCTGTTAAGTGGGTCACTCTTAAACAATGTCCCCCCCCCCCCTCTTGCTCTTTTCCTTGCAATGAGCTATTGCCATGGAGCAATACCACCTAGAAAGAAAGCCTGCTCACGGAAAATCATACATTGTTACATCACCTACCGTAAAAATGTATGATGGTAGGTGACAATTTCGGGCTTATTATTGGTTGAAATAGGATTAACAATACCCTACCGTAGGTGATGTAACAATGTATGACATTTTCGCGATCAGGCTTTGAGTAGAGGTGGTGTTGCATGGAGGCCCCTCTCCGTGAGCGGAGGAAGAGGAGACGACTGTTGGTTATGAGTCGGTACAGATGAAATTACAGTAAGACCCCGACTTGCGTCACTAACTGGTTCTCAGAAAGTTGAAACATCATTCCTATAACCATAAGTACATATATTTATAAAAAAGTTGTACTTGAATTTTCATCTGACCAAAAACAGAGAAGTGCATGTATAGTAATGCAAATACATGTTTATGTCTGCATCAACACTTTCTACCACATTTGAACCGGCTGGCTCCACCACCTCTGAAAATCCTTCAGAATCAAGAAGTAAATGAGGGCATATCTTCCAATTCATGTACGCTTGAGATACCACATCCCTGAGTCCTTAATGTCCTTCACTGCAACCAATATTGTGTATCTTTTCCAAAATTCCCTGGGTGTGAGGTCTCCTTCAGTGTCGACTACTTTGATGGCCATAGAAAATATTCTCCTCAAATAAAACTCCTTAAAATTTGCTATGACCCCTTGATTTTGTGACATCATATGTTCTTGCTTATTCTGATGTTGACATATGCATCCATCCGGAGGGGTTCTGTATACTGTTCTTTTATCGGAACATGTGCTTGTGTGTCATTGTTGATAAAGAAAATAAAATGGTTTTCTGGTAAATTATCTTGTATCAGGTAATTTAGTTTGTATATTTTACCCTTTTTCATGATTTTATAGCTTTTTTTCGTTGCTCATAAACAAAGAGCAGCAGGGAAAGGCATTGTTTAGCTGGCGGCATTGTTTCTGGGAGATGTTCCTAGAAGTGGATGCCACGAACTTAAGTTTCTTGTTGCATGCGTTTCTTTTCTTGTATTTTTTATTTGTTGTAGTTTGAAAAAAGACAAGGAGTCGTGTTTAGAACATGATGTGGCGTGTACATCGCGCTCTTGACTTTGGCAGTCGAAGATGGCCATCATCTTAGTTTGCTTTGGGCCTGGAGAGCGTTAACTCAGCAGCAAGTGAAAATGTATTAATTTTCAACCCTGAATTTTGTATATTCACTTCAGCGTATTTGAAATATGCAGTATTGTTGTTGGAACTGCGCAGACGTCGGATAGGACGGTTGCTGTGGTTTCCCGTTGTGTTTTGTGTGACTAGCGGGCTAAAAGCAATGGCGTGTCAACTGGATGTCCACTCCAAACTTGAGGTGCAAGCAGCAATCCGATTTCTATGGGCCAAACGGGTGAATTGCATTGACATTCATCGTGAAATCACTGCTGTATATGGAAATTGAGTGCCGGTGTGATTTTGTTGCACGATAACGCAACACCTCACAAGGCCCGCCAAACGTGCGAACTGCTGCAGCGATTCAAGTGGGAGGTTTGGCAACATCCTCCATACAGTTCCGACTTAGCACCATGCAACTTTCATCTTTTCAGTAAGCTCAAAATGGAACTCAGTGGACAACGATTTCGAAACGATGAGGAGGTGAGAGCGGCTGTCACAGTGTGGTTACAAAACGCTGGAGGAGATTTCTATCCGGAATCAAAAAGTTAGTTGATCGTTCAGATAAATGTTTAGGGTCTCTTGGGGACTATGTGGAAAAGTGAACCTACATTGTATGCTGCTATAGCAGTGTTGCTTTTATATAGGTGGTGTAATAAATGGCCACACCGTGGAAGTGCAACTTACGTTTTGATCTTCCCTCGTATATACATCGTGAAAGGACACTGCCATTTTGTTTTACTGCAGTTTTCAACGAGAAATTTGGCAAATTGTGAAATCCAGCATGTCCTAGTTCTACTGATGCTGGATTTGAGGAATTTTCCTGTAATTAACTTTATATTAATGAACATTCTTGTTGCTGTCCCAAGTAATATTTCAGATTTAACAGGCATAATCACAATACAGTATAAGAAAAACAAAAGAAAGAAAGCCAATAGTTTCATAATTCGCATTATTTTCTCCACATTTCGTAATGGGTGGGGGGGGGGGGCGGAGGGGGATAAAAAATTTTCAGAATTGAAAAAAAAAAACAAACAAAAAACATAAAAGTTCTTTAACCTACCTATTCACAAGAACGAAATTAAAGTCACAGCCTGTTACATCTTTTAGAAAACTTTTTAAGTAAATCAATGTAGTTGTCCATTCTTTAGCTGGTATGCAGATTCCAGAAAAGGTGTAGGTTAATCCCTGGTCACCATATGCAGCCTTTAAAATAAAAAAAAAAATAATTGAAAATTAAAACCTTTATATAAGATTCCTAGACTCATCTCAAGATTTTAGCAAAAACCCTTTAACCTGGCACACACAAGGATTAGGTTCCTTGAACAAAAATTTTCACAAACGCTAAAAAATTCTTTCTTTGCAAAATAGCATGAAATTTGCATCTATTTAAAAAAAGTATAAATCAGGTATTTTAGATGATATAAATTGCTAAACAATTACAAGTGTACTTTTTAAAAATAGTTATTCATTATCAACATATTTCTTTCAGTATAGTATCTTATTAAACACAGTTTTACTGCAAATTAAAATGAAAAGTCACTTTTGCAATAATCAGCTTTTAGTTTATTAAAATGTGTTTCAGTAATATACCATCATTTAAGAAACAAGATTTAGAAATACAGACAATTTATATCACGATTCTTTGAGTCCTGGCATGACCTACTATATTACAACTGATCTGCTGCTGCCCTGGCATTCTCTGTAGTGCTGCCCAAGATCCTTTTTGTCATTGTGGCACTCATTACACTTTGCATTTACTATATATCTGAATGCTTAGTTTAGTATATTTTAACTATTCTACTGCTATATTTATCAATATTCTTCAGAGTATATAGATGAAAGTTTCATCATTATACAAAAACTAATTTCAATTAAAAACAAAGAAAAAAATCAATATGGCTAAGACTGAGGTCTGGTCTTTTCAAGACAGTCTGCTTGAGCAGCCCCATTGAAGCAGGTGGCGAAGTTCTAGTATCTCAGGACTGCGTTTATGAGTGATGGGTGGCAGGACAGAACTGGATGCTCAATTATGTGCAGCAACTATGTCAGATGCTAACTGTAGTGATCCGTAATAATGAAATGAGTGTTAGGAAACAAAGCCATGCTGTTTTTTCAAATCTATCTGTCCCCATTCTCATATATGGCCATGTGCCTTGGGTAATGATCGAAAGAGTGCGATCGCAGGTGCAAGCGACCGCAATGAGATTCCTGCAAGGTGTGGCAAGTGTACCCCTCTAGATAGAGTGCACAACAGCACAATAAGGGAGGCTTCAGGTATTGAGCTGCTAGTCCTCTGCATTGAGGGGCCTCAGTTGCACTGGCATGGCCACATGGAAACAGTTGCTTTTCTCCAAGCCAGTGGGTAATAAACCAAGATGTCAGCCTAAAACCAGATAGCTATATGGAAAATCTTGATCAAACTGCTTGGATATTACCATTGAAAACAGGCACCAAATATTGAAAGATCATGATAACTGGAGACCCTCCATTGAGCTGATGCTCCTTAACAGATAAGCGGGTTTGAAAAGTTGATAAAATATTGTGTATGTGACACTCCCAGTGACTAAAAATTATCAACTGACCCAAAAGGCATACCTGTGAGAAAAACAGAACAGTACTAATCAAGGTCTAGGACCACAGAAGACTGCAACATACTGACTAGTAATACAGTGAGTCAGGTGTATAAGTCCTGTGAAACATGGCATCATCATAAATAGAAAATGTTCAAAAGACAAGGACACAGGACCCTTTCGCCTTTAATTGGTTTCATTTTGAGGATTCTGGGACCAAATTAATTTATAATCATTATTATTAATTATCACTTAATGCCTAATCAATTTGACGAGTGCCCAACTCTTTTTTTCTCTTTCATCCCAAAGGGATGTACAAGGATTAAATAAATAAATAAATCAAGAATTTTGACTGCACCTTCACACACACTCACCAAAAGTCATGGCACACCCCTCCAATCAGGTTCCCTGTTCGTAATGAGACAGATCCTGCTGCTTCCATTCTCGTAATGCAGGTGCACAGGACTCCTTGATATCACACAACCATTGTAAGCAAAACTAACTGCAGAAATGACAGCACGCCGATAGTATTGGACCAGATAGTGTATGGTGGATCTTTGTAGGTCTGTGGTGATTGTATCTATGACTGAGTGGGTTAAGGTAAGGGAAGAAAACGTGATGCTCTTGACAAAAAGGGAAGAAGTTGTTGAAATCAAGTCAGTTATTCAACACAGGGGTGGGGTGTGGTATCTATTATGCCTTTTTTGTAAATAGAAAATGGAATGACATACTGCAACAGTAGTAGTTTGCTACTATATACACTTGAGGACTGCAAATCCGGAAACCACCAATCTGGATTATAATAACTGCTATAATTGTATAAGTGTGAAAACTTTTATTTTAAATGAAATTTTAAATGACCATCGTCATAAACTATTTAATTAAATATTCACACATGCATTAAATGTATTTGGAAACCACGAATCCAGAAAGGTTTCTAGTCTTGAGCATTCCGGATTTGCGGTCCAACACTGTATTACTTGATTGATGTATTTCTTATTTGGATATTTGCTAAATTAATTGAAGGGTCTAGTTAGGGTTTTAACAGTTTTTTATTTTCTGTATTTTATTCCAAGTTGATTCATTTTAATTCTTTGTTAATTTTGTTAAAGGGCAACTGACATCAAAATTTTTTTTTCCACTAAATACATTCTTTATACACTCCTGAACACTAAAACGTGTATCATTTTTTAATATTCTCATTATTTTTATACATGTACAGTAAAAGCATTTTTCGATACAAAAATGAAAGATCGCCATCTTGGATTGGGGCGTGACATCAAAGAAGAGATTGTTCGAGATCAGTTGGTAGACACAATAATACAGTTCAGTGTATCAGGCACTATAATCATCACGAAAGCACAAGAATTTGATAATGGAATTTCAAAACAAATGAGAATTAGATTTACTTCTCAATGCCGCCTTGAATTCTAAGAATGTGAATGGCTGCTCCTACCGATTCCACCCAGACTCCGGAATAAATTCTGCCGGCAAAGGAGCCGGCCAGTTTAATTGTTTACCAGTTGGAGTTCCCACTGTGGACTTGAGGATTGATATTGCAGACTCCTTCGGATTTTGCATCGAACCGTCCTGGTTGGCAGTTAATGTTATCAAGTGTTTCGGCCTGTGGAGCATAATCTTCAATATCTTCCAGATGTTGTTTTGCTTGTTCCGGTTAATTAAGCTAGCCCAAAATTGTCTCCTGTATTTCTTAAGAATCCTCTTATACATCGCTTTCGTTTTTTTTTTTTTATAGGCACCAACAGCATGTGCATCTACACTTTAAGAATTGCCACCTAGACTTGTTTCTTATTCAGATGGCTGACTCGCACTCCAGAGTCCACCATCTTGGTCTGGGTGGTGTACTTCTGTTACTTGTTTCCTTCAATAGGGATCTATTTTGGAAGAGGAGGATGAGATGCTGCATATCATGAGATACAGCAAAGCACGTGTTTTCATTATCGAGGTTATATGGACTCGGCGATGTGTAGCTACTAAATATTGTACCACAGTTAGGGATGTTAACCTGAGAATAGTGATTTGAATTAATTGGGTGAATAATTATATATATAGGTTGATGGTCGCTTCCATATGTGCTCTCCACTAAAAAGATGTGAATAGGGAGTGGCCAGTCTGAAGAGGAAAGAGCAAAATCTAGATTTGATGGAGACCATTCCGAACTAGGAGGGTGATAGGTAAAGTCGGGAGTGTAGTGCGCAGTTAAATTATATTTAATGCTGATCTCTTCTAAGGCGTGTCCATTACGATTGTACTTGTCACATCCCCACAGTGGACTTTTTGCATTGAAGTCACCTATAATAATAAATGGAGATGTCAACGAGTTTATTATATTTTCCCAGGCGTTTTTATTTATATATCCCGGGACGTATATACAATAAATATTGATCATACATCACAATAGAAAAGAACTAGGTCAATGATTGCTGTTGAATCAATGTGTTCTTTAGAATTGATGAAGTGAGGAATTTGCAGAGATATTGCGGTTAGGTTTCCTCCTCTATAATCTTTTCTATTATTTAAATAAGTCGTAAAATCACCAATAGAAATTTTTGAGTTAATATAGCAACGTTTCACACATGGTTAACATTTTAGTCTTTCTCTGTAACAATATAGTGTCCTCCCAATTTGCGAGGACATCTCTGACATTCCAACGGATAATACTAAGTGGTCTTAGTTGCATCTTGGTCCGAATGATGATCACGTCAAATGGGGGATAGCATTTCCTGCCACCACACATTAACATCTGAGAACCAGCAGGGGGAATTTGATAATTTTTCCTCCCATAATCTTCAGCGAGTTATGTATTCCCGATGGACTACCTTGCTTAAGTAGTTCTGAATTTTCCATTAATATAGTTATGAATAATTTCAATATATTAGAAATGGCTTCATCTTTCTCAATCGGAGCTATATCTGTTTTGCGGTTAAATTCAGTTTTTTGGGTATGTTCTACTTCCATTATTTGATCTCTGGTGACATTAAAAACCTCTATTTCTGCAGAGAATGGAGTAAGCTGGGACCACTGAACCTGTGATAGTGTGTCATTGTATTGGCTTTGCTTAAAAATGGGAGGAGGAGGAATCTCCTGACAACGTTTGCATGGGGACTTCATCACGGCCACTCGTGGTGCATGTCAATAATTCGTTCCGTTGATATGGATGCGATGAGTATTCTTGTAATGAGGAATCCAAAGGTTGCGAAATATTGAATTGTTGCCTAGGACTCGAAACATTGTATTTATCCGTAACCTGTGAAGCATAAGTTTTATGGTTGGGTCCCCCTCTTCTCCTAACTCTATATCCACCAGCTTTTTAGCTTGGTAGTAGGAGATATATAGGTTCACCATTTTAGTACGGACGACTGCTTCATACTTGAACTTTGGGCAGCGCTTGTAATAAGGGGAGTGAACTCCCTTGCAATTTATACAAACAAAATTTTCTGAGGTGCAAAAGATACGTTCATGCTCCTCGCTAGTACATTTTGAGCATATAGTCGGATTAGAGCACCTCTGCTTGGCATGACCCAATCTGTGACATTTGTTACACTGCATCAGTCATGGCAGCGGTCTCGTTACAACAAAAATCTCCTGCTCAAAAATAATTTTCTCCGGTAGTGTTAGAGTGCTAAAGAAAATTAATACCTTTGAATATGCAGCTCCCTGAAAAGGGGATGGAAATGATCTAATACCCATGATATATTTCCCATAGTCCGCTGTATCCTGTAGCTCCTCTAATGTTATATCAGTGCGGATTCCGTAAACCATTCCCGCAGATGAGATTAAAAATCTGCGCTGACCGTAACACACTTGTTCGTAGTAATTCTATTGTCTATGATAAATGACTTCTAAATAATTTAAATTAATTTAAATTTAACTTTTCTCTCACTGATGTTCCCCCCATTTCCTCTAATCAAGGGCCTTTTCCTACATTCACTCTCGTTACAGTCAATTACTCGTAGCGCTTTCTCCTTTAGGCGTGTTTCCAAGCGTCTGTTCGCTTCGAGAGCCAAGTGCAGAATCATGAGGGTTTTTTTTTTTTTTTTTTAACATACGCCATACTTCAGATGTTAAATTATTGATGAAAATAGGAAAGAAAAATCCACACTCTGAATTTCGATCCAGGAAATTTGGTATCTGGTCCTTATTCCAAAATTGTAGATCTGTATTGACTTCCAACGTGTCCCGATTTGAACCCAACTTGATTCTTCCTGCAAATTAGCCCATTTCAGGGGGATCTTATTTCAACAGTTTTTGCTCTCTTATTCAAACTGTGCATGATAGAGCAAAAACTGTTAAATAAGCTAATTTGCATGATATATCAGGTTAGGTTCAAATCAGGCCACGTTTGAAATCAACACAGATCTACAATTTTGGAATAAGGACCAGATACCAGATTTCAGTAGCCAACGCATTTCAGTGAAAGCACAATCATCATAAAATTGAGTAAGTTCATTGAACTTCCATATTGCCTGTATTGGCCCTGTCTTCTGCATTTCAAAAAAAATTTGGATGTTAAATATAGTGTATTTTTCTCTAATTGGATCCTCCTTGTTTGGTCTTGCATATTGTTCAGATAAGGGCAGTGGTGTATGCATTTCACAGACTGCAGCAGGCAGCTTTCTCCAATATCTCCAATATTCTTGAGCAACCTCCAACAAAAGCTTGCAGTATTCTAAAATAAAAAAAAAAAAAAAAAAAAAAATTAAAAGCAGTGCACAGTAATAACTGATTCATTAAACTTAAAAACTTACCATAAGTAGTGGACTTATGAGCCTTGTTTTTGTTTTGGATAGCTAATTGAATACCTTAAAGTGCCTAATTTTGAAACTGCTTGCTTCCTTCCACAATTTTCATTGAAATGAAGGACTGCTAAGTAAGTTATATTGAAAAAACAAATTACATCATTTTATATTTAGTCCATGTGGCCCACAAAATACTGTTAAAACTATGTATTTGATTGAAGATGTACCTGTGAAGCATCCCTTCATAACAGAAATGAATGGATTTAGGAGCAAAGTATACTAGTACGCTATGAAATGCATCTAGGGTGCTTGTCTGTTCGGTTGTTGAGAGCATTTTTGAAGTAAATTGAGTTGAGAAATTTTCTTTTCCATTTTTGTATATTCAAAGCTATCTGAAACAGAAAAATTTACAATAGAAATTATGGTTATTACATTACTGCTAATTAAAGTAAATGAAAGTAAACTCTTACCTATTGTCATCCACAGTTTATTTTCAATGACTTCATGCTCACAACGTGAAAATAATTCATGAGAATGAACACGCACATTGCAAACTTGATTCTTCACAGACAGCCATTTACTTAAAATCATATTTCTTGATTCACTGCTTGATGCAGACAATACAGTCCTGGACAAAATTATAGGACCATCAAGAGATGCAAAATGAATTTATTTGATTCACAATCCTGTGGACAGTATAATTTGTAGTGGACAATAAAACATATTTCTAAGAAAAAAAACAAGTTAAAAAAAAAAAAATTGCATCATCTTTTTTCATTTGTGTGATACAAGACGCAATGGACAAAATTATACAACCTGTGACAATAAAGATCGGTGAATGACGTCAAATTGCTAACGGTCGTAAGAGTGCACCATCGCTGTATCCTGCCCCAGACAGGTTCAGGCATGTTTAAACAAATTTGAGAGAATCAGTGCTGCGAGTGTGTTTATTGTGTTTAAACAGGACACTGAAGAGAGAAGGCGTAGTATGCGCGGTCGAAACCCAAAATGGATCAGCGAACGAAAGAGACTCATGAAAAGATGACAACAGTTTACAAATAAAGTGCTATTACTTTGAAGTGTGTTTATGAGTGGTTTAAACGGTTCCGAGGAGGCCGAAACACCGTAGAAGATGCCCCACGAAGTGGCCAGACATCCAACGTAATGTTACGACCCAACCGAAGGCTATCCCTAAAAACGACTACGCCAGGAGTTTCCAGGACTTGTACAGGCGTTCCCAGAAGTGCATTACCATCAACGGGGATTACTTTGAAGAATAGTAACTGCTGTTTCATGTAAGCGAGCAATCCACTCTCAATATGCCATCATTCACCGAACTTTATTGTCACAGGTTGTAGGACCAGTATCATTGAAAACATAATTTTCTACGCTTATTGTTGTAATTATTTATTTACAACAATTTTAATGAAAATTAAAACTTTGTTTGCTTTCCATTTAAACGTATCACTTCAATTCTGTCATCGACTCAACCAATTTTTTCAGTCTGTTGAGTGGGATATCAGCCCATGCTTTTTTAATGGCACTTTTCACATCTTTTATGGCGTGAAACTGCTTTCCACCACAATAAACGCTTTGCACCACATCACCCCACAAGCTCTCAATGGAATTGAGATCAGGACTGCACGCTGCCAATCCAAAACACGGGTTTCTTTATGAAGCCACTGCTGAGTGAATACTGCACAGTGTATGGACGCGTTATCTTGCTGAAAGACAAAGTCCGGATCATTCAGTTCGTCTGTAAATGGCAACAAATAATTTCCTAAAACATCTTGATATCGTCTGCAATTGACTTCGGCTTCACAAAACACAAACTTATCATGCTAGTAGAATCTTATGCCAACAGGCCCATCCATATTAATTTTTTTTTTCGGCACTAAAGATAGTACGATTCCAAACGTGCGAATTCCCAATGTACTATTTCGCAAAGGCCAGTCTTGCACGCATTTGGCTTGAAGTTAATTTTGCTTAGATTTATATTTCCTGTAAGTGTGGTTGGTGAATGCTTGGCGTACATGATGAGTTGTTCTGTCTGATACAGGAAGGTTCAGAAATGACATGATATTAGAGGATGTTGCTCCTGTGCTGGTTGAAGCCATTCTCAGGATAGCATGTTTGTCTCTATTTGACAGCTTCGGACGTCTTTCTGGATGAGGATTTTTTTCATAGCCATGTGGATCACTTAAAAAATTGTGGACTACAGTCTTGGACTTTCCACTTATTCCAGCAATTTCTCTCACTCTTTCCACGGTTTTTGTAAGCTGTAAATTGAGCTTGTTGTTCACTGCTTAATTTTCTACCACTCCCATGATGATTTTGTTCAATACAGGATAGAATTCTGTTGTTTACTAAAGTAATGAAAATAACCGAATTCTTGGCAGAAAAAAATCAGAATAATCCATATTTTGTCCATTGTGTTTTGTAGCTCACAAATGAAAAAAAGATGATGCTAGTTTTATTTTTTTCAAACTTGTTTTTTTTTCTTAGAAATATGTTTTATTGTCCATTACAAATTATACTGTACACAGGATTGTGAATCAAATAAATTCAATTTGCATCTCTTGACTGGTCCTATAATTCTGTCCAGGACTGTAGATAGGATTGATTATGCTCTGCACCCATTAATGGAATCGTTTGCAATTTTTTTCTTTCGTACAGAGCATCAGGGTTCGCGCTTGCTCACAATTTACGCATCAAATGGGCATTTTGGCTAAAAATTGACTCGTGATTTTTTGACCAGCGAGTCAAAATTGACTTATTAAATTTTGGATATCATCGGCCCATATCTTTCTCACCACATTTTAACCTCTCTTCATTTTGTCACACGCGGTCTTGTTTAAATTTCCAACTAGAGCCGTTTCTATAGATATTATGGATGCATGTAGGCTTATTTTAACTACATAATAAATTTGACAATGATTTGGAGAACCTTGTGGATATCTGGATGGTTTAGGCGTGAAACCATACAGTTTCGAGCCTCTCTGGCGCGATCTCCCGTCATTAGATGAGGAATCCTGTGTCGCCAAATCGATGGAAAATGTACCACCCGCAACAAATTGGCAAATACAATAAATAATTTATATAGCATTTAAATGTGAACAATTTCATGATGTTAAGTTTTAAATTAGGTTTTACATTTATCGAAAAATGAACTAAATTTCAGGTTATAAAATGTATTTTATTACATTGATATATTTTAATTTACAACCATCGCTTGATATAAACTATTTGAGCCAGTTTAAACGACAAATGTTTTAGCTTCAAAACAATTAAGAAAATTTTTGTATTCTGGTTTGCTTTAAAATGCCTTGATGCGAAAGTCATGTTGTGGCTGTTAGGAAAATGACCTCAACGCGTTCTGGCTATGAAACCACTTCAATGCTCGTAGTCTTTTTCTTATACCACAATCCAGCCTTTGTGTGATTTTCGGTGAAAATCATGAACGTTTGCCAAAAGTGTGCACGAAACTGTAAATCCACACAATTCGGGTGACTTTCGGTGAATAACATGAATATTGGCAATATGTGTGCAGAAACTGTAAATCCAGCCTTTGTGTGATTTTCGGTGAAAATCATGAACGTTTGCCAAAAGTGTGCACCAGAGTGTAATCCACCCATTTGGGTGTCTTTCGGTGAAAATCATGACCATTTGCCAGAAGTGTGCACCAAACTGTAAATCCACCCATTTGGGTACATTTCAGTGAAAATCATGAATGTTTGAGAAAAAGTGTACACAAAACACTTCCGTGCACACTTTTCCCAGACTTTCATGATTTTCTCCGAAATGCACCCAAATGGGTGGATTTGCAGTTTTGTGCACACTTTTTGCCAAACGTTCATGATTTTCACCGAAATGCACCCACCCGATTCAAAATGAAAATGTTAAGATGTTGTTCAAATGTTTTTAGTGATATAAAAATTTTAGATTTTAATTTATTTTTTTTTCCTCTTTTACCGTTGATATCTTGTTAAAAAGATTACATATTAAGATTACAAATTAAGCGTTGAGAGGGAGTTGAAATTGGTTTGGAGATAATTTTGCGGAATCACCCATAAGACCTCGAGAGAATTTGAATAATTGATCCCCGGGATTAAGCAACCGGCTTAAGAGTTGAAGAAAAATTTGCTACTGTTAGCACCAGTTACTTATTTAACTAGATTACTTAACATTTTAGTGGGGTCTTAGGCAATTGCCAATAACTGGTTCCCTCTTCCCCTTTCTATTTGTGAATTTTCACCAAAAAAAGAGGCTTCAAAAAATAATCAAGTTTTTGGCAGCCCTCCCCCCTCTTTTCTATTTGTAGTTGGCTTCCATTAAATGCTTCAATAAACAAAATAATTCCCCTTGACAAAAAAGCAGGAGCTCTGAGTTCATTTATTTTTTAAAAAATTGATTTTCTCGAATATAGGATTTAGAAATGAAAACGAGCTCTATATTCTTACGTTTTTCATCAATCGAATGTGGCCATCTGAACACTTCAAAACGTGTAGCTGCATTTTGTCCAGTTGCTTTTTATCCGGATACCTCTTTAGTTACATAGCCATGCGCAAATAGATAGTGAGCTTAATACAACAGGATCAATAGCAAAACAATTTTCAAAAGTCGCAGTCAGAAGCCACTTATCATTTCTTCCTAATTCATACTCAGGAAATTGATGAAATGATAAATTATTATCACTACCTCCCTTCACAAATACTTCCATTTTCAAATCCCGCTTAAAAAAAATTACTTCTCACTCCTCCCACTTCATGCCTTCCCTCTCCCCTCCTCTATCTCTCCAATCCCGCTACCGTAATTTACGGTAATAACGCCGCAGCGGTAGTTAAGCCGCTCATGATGTTCCCCCAATGTGATGGTGTGTTCCAGCAGGACAATGCACCCTGCCACAAGGCACGTCTCCTTCTGGGTTGGTTCGAGGAACACTCTACTAACGTTCAAGCACCCTTGGCCTGCTAATTCGCCGGACATCATTCCAATTGAAAACGTATCATTTTAGAAAAAAAAAAACCGGTAGTTACGCCGCAGCAGTAGTAAGCCGCACCCCCCCCCCCCTTTATGATAGACAAGTAAAACGAATTACCTTAATTTAAGGGAAACCTTCAAAGTCGGAATGAAAAACAAAAGTCAAACATTCTTCTTCATTTTCATCATTATCGTCAGCAATAGTTTTGTATGGTTAACAAGCAGCTCTGTGATGTACAATCATGACAACAACGATTTCAGAAAACTGATACTGCTTCGATGTGATACAGCTGCATTCCGTCCTGATGAAAATCAAACAAAATTAGCGCATAATATACATTACAGTACCTTAATTTTCCTGTATGTACAATGTACAGTTCATTATTTATTACATTTATTCGCTTTTCATTTGAATTTCCCACTTCCCGTCGCCATTTTATCACATCGAAACAAAGTTGTCCTCCATGGATTGAGAAGGTACATTCATACTTTTTTTTGGTGCCGGAAATTCGAATGAAAAGTTGCATAATGAACTTCAAACCAAATTAGCATATAATATACATCACAGAAATTTAATTACCCTGTATTTACAATGTATAGTTCATTATATATTACAATATTTCACTTTTCATCTGAATTTGCCGTCGCCAATAAAATACGAATGTAAGTTTTCAAATATGAAGGCCAACAAATATGTGGTAAAGTGGCATTCTGTTCATATTGATTACTTTCGCCACTTTCGCTTTACAATAATGGCCGACAGTGAAAGCGTATCCCACCTCGAAGTATGTTCTGAATGCGTTTATAGTTTTGTAATGAATCTGAAGGCACAAAACACGTCAGGATACACGTTTTTTTTAGGATAAATCTTCACTTTTAAGTGACAGCGACACGTCCAAGATTATACTACACAACAGCCGATGCTTCCGAGATTATACTCTCGGAAGCCTCGTAACGGCCAACTCCCGCAGCCAGCTTATGATTGGCGCGCATACACATGGATAGAGTGAAAACGGGAAACGAAATTGGTCTTTAAGGAGAACAAGTTGCCTGTTAGCGTATTTCTTTTGTGTTTTTTAATTAAAATTTCTTATAGCTGATAGGGGCGAAGGAGCTGAAGATAAAAGCGAAGATTGTTTTACATTTTTTATTTTTCAAAGTTTTTTTTCTCTTAGGTTTCTAATTCTCTTTAAAGTTTTGTTAGGTTTCTCGTAGATTTTTGCGTTTTAATGCTCATATTTTTTTTCATAAAAGAATAAATGCATTGAAATCTAATAAATCCCCACCAGATTAAAATATAGGAAAATAAATAATTACGCGTAAAACAGAAAGTTTGAAAGCATAACGAGTTTCTGTGGCAGTTAACTCTTATCAAGAACAGATGAAGGTACGCTCTTACTCTTATTTACTTGGACTTTTTATCTCGATGCTCGGGGCTGACTATCAAAAAGTTTCATGAGCGCGCGCACTGGGCTAAACAGTCATGAGAGCCCTTGAGAGTTGTTAGAAACACCAGTATTTTATTATATATTATTATTATTATTATTATTATTATTATTATTATTATTGTTATAAGCAAGAGCACGGTGGAGTATATTTTCACCATGAGCAGAGTATGTTTCAAATTCGCCAAAGCGACGTACAGCCAAGATTGAAAAGGCTTAAGAGCAATCGTGCAGCAGCAAGGCCGTTAGGACTCAACGAAAAATGTATTCGACGCTGGAGGAAATGTATGCAAAAATATATTATATGTACGAAATTAAAAATTTTTCCCCACTGAAATGCGTATTACTTTTATTGAAGCATATATAAAAAAACTGTTTTTAGATTACCAATTGCATGTCGATTATACGACTTTTCATTTGAATTTCCCGTCGCCAAAAAAAACACGAATGTAACGGAACTCAATATGAACAGAATGCCACTTTACCACATATTTGTTGGCCTTCATATTTGAAAACTTACATTCGTATTTTATTGGCGACAGGAAATTCAGATGAAAAGTGAAATATTGTAATATATAATGAACTATACATTGTAAATACAGGGTAATTAAAGTTCTGTGATGTATATTATACGCTAATTTCGTTTGAAGTTCATTATGCAACTTTTCATTTGAATTTCC
>JAHWFO010079372.1:258066-299119 GCA_023313115.1 Rhysida immarginata | reverse complement strand
GGAAATTCAAATGAAAAGTAAATAAATGAATAAATAATGAACTGTACATTGTATATACAGGAAAATTAAGGTACTGTAATGTATGTTATGCGCTAATTTCGTTTGATTTTCATCAGGACGGAATGCAACTGCATCACATCGAAGCAGTATCAGTTTTCTGAAATCGTTGTTGTCATGCTGTTTGGGAAAAAAAACCGGTAGTTACGCCGCACAGGCATTTTTGACAACTTTTTTATTAGATAAGCCACGGCATTATTACCGTAAATTATGGTAATTGTTAATTAAAGGGCAACTGTCATCAAAATTTGACATATATATTTTTTGTCCTAAAATTATAGAGGACATTGAAAAAATAAATTCTGCACAAAAAGTTTTCAAATATCACTAAAACTTAGGAGTGATATTTAATTTTAAAAATCAATGCCTACGTCAGCACACTTGACCACCTGACGTCGGAGGCGAGCACGTCGCTGTCGCTCATACAGATTAATATTAATCCTTTTCTTTTCAACGCTATTCATCGCCTCACTGTGCCTAATTTTTACCGTTTTTTGTCAGCAATAATAAGAGCATGAACTGCAAAATATTTTATTTTCATGTTTTACCGAAAGAAGATAAAATAAGGAGAATTTGAGTATCTACTTTGTCTATGTGCTCCTTTGAAATATTAGGATGGGGGGGAGTGAATAAATTTTTCCTTCGTGATATAATCGTTTTTATATTTAATTATATTTCGTTTAGAAAAATAACAAACTGATTTGGTAACTGCTTATAATCACACGATATTTATTTTACTAATAAACTTTTCCATGTATTTTAATCTACTTAAAACTTTTTTTTTTTTTTTTTTTTTTTTGGTTGAACGGTTTCATTTTAATAACGACGCTCGACAGACAGATAACGATTCAAATGTTATATTAACAGCAAAACTATGAAAGATTTAGATATCGGAGATGCTTGCTTTTTTTATTTTTTGCAAGCGTTTACATATGACATCAAAAATCCTTTATTTGTAAGATTAAGAAAGTTATTAATTAGGAAACAGGTGTACTGAATTTCGCTATGATTCAAAAATAGTTCTCTCGTATATATCTGTGTTGTATTAAATATTGAATAAGAGACTTGTGTGATGTGACTTATATTTTTCATGAACGCTAAAATATAATAAAACTTTCGGGCATTCTAATACATAATACAGCGATGATTGGAAATGTGAACGAATAAGTTCTGTTAAAAAAAAAAGAAACTAAACAGAACTTTATCAAAACAATTAAAAACTGGGTTGATAAGACGAAGTAAATTAATTCTTTTTTCCTCTTTTTTTTTTCTTTTCTTCTTCTGTGAATTGTATAGCTTACTGAGTGAGTGAGCAGTTTCGGAATATGTTCGTTCAGTCAGGACATGCCTCGCTCGAACGTACGTGCCTCCTCGCCCGGGCGCTGCAGAGTCAAAACGTTATACACTCAACATATGAGCGTTGTCGGTTTTTATCGATAATCAAATGTGCCTCAGTATAAATCAGTAAATCCAGACGCTGTGATGGTTATTCGTACATGCGGCCTCATGCCATCTTTGAATTACTGAATAAGCTGAGAGTAACAAAATGCTCGGACGGCTTGTAACTCATCTTTCCCGCGCACCTCAGCCGCAGTTTCTTTCAAAGCGTGGCTGCTTTGTCTCAAGGCAGCCTCAGGAGGTTGCTCGCTCGGTCCATACGCGCCTATAAACAAAACATCGACATCAAGGCAAATTTTTTAAATGTTTCATCAATAAATTTTTTAAATGTTTCATTCCTTACAAATATGGAAATAGTCACCAGGAATTATGTATAAGTATTTTCTTTGCATAAACAATGTAAATTAGAATTAAAACGTTAAATAAAATTTCCATAACATTCGTGCATCTCCTAGATTGCTTTTTATGCAATTTCTTTTTTTTCAATTTTTTTTTTTTTAATTTTCATCACCGGTTCATACAGATAGGGTTACCTATTATTTGTAAATTCAAACTTTCAATGTGATCAAAATAATTTTCATAAACGATTTTCACCAGCAAGCCTATTACAAGTGTGTATGTGGGTATTGTCTCATGGAAAGATTTCAAACGAATTTGACGTCACAGCCAGATTCAAGATGGTGACGGCGATCGTTCATTTTCGTGCCGAAAAATGCTTTTATTGTATAAAAATAACGAAAATTAAAAAAAAAAATGAAATGTGTTGCAATATTCAGCAGTTCATAAAGAACAGATTTAGCGAAAAAAAATTTTGATGTCATTTGCCCTTTAAATCTGTTTATCAATTCTCCATCCAGGGGCCTAATTCGTCGGCTCTGCCATACAGGCCCTGGATAGATCAACTTGTATCTTCCTTGCGATCAGTTAGATTAGTTTATAAGAGCAATTTTAATTGTAAATAAATAAATAAATATCTACTCAGTAAGTGAGAAAATACCAGGAGACGTTAGATAGAGAGCTAATTTTAATGCTGGAGCATGGCAGTAAAATCCATGTCAGCTTAGTGAATTAGAGAAATGATTGGCATTAATTATTTGTAAGCTTCCTTAGTTTGATTTTTTTAAGTGCAGTGCTCCCTCTGTTTAACGGCAATGGGCATCAAGGCAACTTACTAAATATAACGAAGTTTTTTCCAGGAAAATAAAAACTGAAGAAACATTCATGGGCATGGTTGGTAGCGATGATTGATAAAATCATAGTTATCCTCTTAAATATCTACGTCACTTATCAAATATTGACGTTTTCAGAATTTCCAAACTTAAATGTTAGCAATTTCCTTAAATTTAAAGGAAATAATAGGAAGAACGTCCCCATTTTCTTATAATAATTCATCCCAAACTCTATTAATGGATCAGATTGTAACACAAAATTTCCGTTTAACCTTGTCCCTACAACAGGAATTGGCAGCAGTGGAAAATAAATATGGCGGCTGCTTTGCTACGATTCCGACAACAGGAATTGGCACAGATGATTAAGAAAAGTCGTTATAGGAAGCATTATGATTACATAAGAATCAAGCAGTTAAGAAAAAGAAAGGAAATAATCATCAATAAAATTTATTAAGTTCTGTTAAGAACGATATTTGAATGCTTTCATTAGGGATAATGCTCCGATGTGTCGGCAATTTTACTTTAGCGTCTGTGTAACGACTTCGCTACTTGAATATTATACTAAAGTAAACAGCTTCACGGTATTGAAGGGAATGCATCATCCGTGACAAGTACTAGCTTCTGAATGAAAATGCTCCTTTTTTATCCCAACGCTCTGACAGGGATCATTCTGTGAAACTAATATAGTATCTTTCATAACCGTAATTGACAATCACTTTAATTTTCGATCATAATTATTACGAAATTGAAAAAATGCTAGGCTAACTTGTTTAATGGTCTGCCTGCAACTGATGCTCCGTTGGCCTAGCATTTTCCCTAATTTATTATTAGCTATGGCCAAAATCAAAGCAGTAATCGGGTATGCTTTTGAAGAATACAATATTATTTCCGGGAGTGCTCGGAAAAATAAAGGAGTGCCTGCATGCTATTTCGCCATATTTTGCAATTATAGCGTACATATAAAGAAATCAATCGTACCTTTTAAATATGCTTTACAATATCTGTGTACTGTGCTGAACTATATAAATAAAAACATTTTGTTTCTTATTGCATAAGTTTTATTGATCGTTAATAATAAAATCAATCACTCCAGTGCTCTTATATTTGTACTATTTTACAGGGTGACTAGCGACCGGGAATTGTCAGGGAATTTTTTTGTAACCGGAAGCAGTCAGGGTATCATAAAATCAAAAATTTTGAACAATGTCAATAATATGCTTTCATGATAGCCTTTTTTTTATCTGCTGATGATCAGGAAAAATCAAGGGAAATTCTGGGAATTTTACGAAATCTTTTTGCTAGGCACCCTATCATTCCTAACCTTTTTTATAATTTTAATTTCATATGTGTTATCCTATTGCATTTTTCTCTCCACCCTCTTATTATTTCCTATTTGTCCTCCGTCCTGTCCTATCCCAACACGTCTTCTAATTAATCTCATTTGTTCTCTTGTTTTTCAGTCAATACCGTATTACTATTCCCTATGCAAACTACAGTCAATTCTCGTTAATACGAAATTGGGTAATACGAAATTCCGGTTAATAAGAAAACATTGTGTGGCCCGTCCCCGAAAAAGCAATTACTATGTAAAATTCTCTGCTTTATACGAACATATTTTTATTAAAATACGGTTTATACGAAGGAAAATTTCATAATTTTATTGAAAAATAGTCCTTTTAGGAACAATTTTAATGATAAAATTTCAGATTTCGAAGTGTAAATTTAATAAAAATAATTTTCAAAGTCATTTCATATGCGATTGCTTCTGAATTACAGTATTCGAATAAATGAATACTCGATTTTTTTAATCAGTCGATAAAAAAACATCGGTTATTTAGTCGAATTTTTCAAACTAACGAATCACGTGCTTTCAAACTAACGGGGAATCTGATTCGCGAAATCTGAATCACGTGCTTTCAAACTAACGGGAAATCTGATTCGTTAAATCTGATTGGTTCAGCTATTCAGATCTTAAATCCTGTCACATGGCGCTCAAATCTTTATTTAAACAAGTGCAATATCGGTATTGTTTCAAAATCAATTTTCTCATCGCTACAACGCAGTTATCTACAGTCAGGAATTTTATTCAATGTCAGCTTCAAGCAAAAGGAAACGAAAGGATCTTTCATTAGATCTGAAGTTACAACGCTGACGAAACCGCCCTATTTTATAATCTGCCCGAGAAATCTTATCATTTAAAAGGTGAAAAGTGTCATGGAGGTACATGCATGCGTCATTTAAACTTTATTGTATTTTTTACCGATAATTTTGTACATGTATCTAATGTTTTTTTACGGTATCTTTCATAGGGAAAAGTAGCAAAGAACAGTTGTCAGTATTATTATGATGGCACTGACAAGAAAAAGCCGATAGTTATTGGCAAGTTCGCCAGGCCACGCTGTTTTAAAAACGTAAAAAATTTGCCCGTTATTTATTTCAACAATAAAAAAAATCGTTTTAGCGCGAAAACAAACTGTTATTACAGATTTTTTTAGGAGAGATGAATAAAAATTATTTCTAACTTAAAGTATTCTATTTCCGTGCTTATTTCATAACACTTTTAGTATTGTTGGTTTATACGAAATACGAATAATACGAAAAAGTTTCTTGGTCCCCACGATTTCGTATTAACGAGAATTGACTGTATATATAAACCCGTCCGTTAGTACTCCTTTCATAACTTCAGGATAATTCTCTAATATTCTATTTGCTTTTAGAGATTTATTCCTTTTGCTTTGATAAAGGATAATCTCTATCCAAAACGTCAGCTTTATATTTTGAGTTTGATTAATCATTTTTGTTTATTATATCTTATTTTTTATTCATTTTGTATTTTTAATTAATAACTACTATTTATTGTATTCCAGGGTTCTTGCATCTTGTCCTTCTCTAAATATATATCCGTAAATAATTAGAAAAAGTATAATAAATTGGTTTAAACTGACTAATTAATTTCGTTATTTACTGATGAAGAGTATATTATAATCAGCATAATTTTCTGATTGCGGAATTGGGAAAAGGTGAAACGAAAAAAACGTGAAAACGACGATTTCAGCCACTTATAAGTCAATGTTACTCAAGAGTGGTGAAATCGAAATAAATGTTATTTACTCATTTTTTTTTCAAAATAAACATAGATTTCAGACTTAATCTTATTCTAAAGCATTTACTAGACGGTAAATGATAAAAAATCATAGATGCCAATTTATAAATAAACATTTGAACATCGGAAAATGTCTTTTAAGCATCCATGAGTTTGAATTTTCGTATGCTCTGTCTACATAATGGCAACTCGATATAACAAATGAATTGGTCCAGACGTTGCCGTTATATAGAGGGAGCACTGCTAAAAAAGGGTTTCCAAATTCATTCAATGTCATTCATGTAATGTCTCACTTTTTAAAATCATCCATTCGTGACTTTATTTTAAAGCTACACACATTTCAATAAATATTCATTAACATAGTGAACCCCCCCCCCCCCTTCCTTAACATAGTGAATCCCCCTCCCTCAACAAACAACCAGCATTCACATAAACCCATTTATTTACAGTTCACACTAAAATTATTTACACAAGAATAGAAAATAAATATAAACAGGCAACTATTTAAAATCCAATATGGCCCAAAAACTTAGCAGCAGGCACATGTAAGTAACCACTTAACTCGCTAACAATTACCACTAATCACTACGAGGGGTCCCATCAATTATACATTTACCATTAACAAGTTACAGATAACACTAATCACTCTATCAATAATCAAAACCAAACAACTATAACCTTCTTTACGAGTGGGCTCTGAGAGATGCATTAAGTACGGGCTACAGAACCTCCTCCCAATAGCACGTCGAGGACCACTGTAACCCCAAACATGTACCTCCGTTACTGCAAATGATCTAGAGCTGTTATTTTCCCTTGGCCATCCAACACGACTTTGCAATTGTTCGCCAACTATACAAGCATTCGTTGTTTGGCATTTTGTATAGAATTGGCCTTTAATATCAATTTTATTTGAAAATTTCTGAAGATGATTTTTGCTGGTTACACGTACCCTCCAGAATTGCTTGCCATTGTAGGGTTAAGACAATTATTCTTGCCGTATGTCATCAATAATGTTAACCACCGTACAAACCCTTTCTGGATTGATCCCGTTTCTAAAATTATTATTTTTAACAGCGGTATTATTTGTTATGATAATGACAATTTGACATCTTTTGCTTTCTGTTTTCTTATTTTTATTGCTTTCCTCTTTTATTAACCCCTGTTTGGGCTTTCGGCCATTTGGGAGGCAGAAACCATCCAATACAGTGAAACTTCCCTTAACGGACGCTTCTGAATAGCAGACACTACACAAGTTCCAGGCAAAATTACATGGTCTTCTATGGGTCCAATACTTCTAAATAGTGGATCTTCTTAATAAAAAAACGCGGACACTCAAGCTATATTACTCCCTGCACTAACTTTTCATTTTCGACGTCTTAATAGCAAACATACTTTCACTTTCGATTTTAAATATGAAATGTGAGTGGTGAAAAATTCTCAACAAGTAAAAAAAAAAGCTTCTCTCGCTTGCGTGTGTTCTCCGTTTACGTAAATAAAGCCATTCTTTCAATAAGTAACGTAAATTAATACGTAAATCATCACGAATTGACAAACTGTAGTACAGTACATACAAGGTGAGTATAAAAAGTATCGGGAAAAGTTTTGAAAAAACGGATTTATTTCAAATGCTACATAACCTTAAAATTCTTCAAAGTACAACCTTTGAGCATCAACACGCTTTTGCCAACAGCTTGATTCCAGGTCCTTAAAGATACGCATGCAGACTTCTTTGACGGCACTTAGGGTCCCATAGTGATGTCCTTTGAGGGAGGATTTCACTTTTGGGAATAGGAAAAAGTTTGATGGGGCCAAGCTGGGACTGTAAGGGGGTTGGGTAATTGTCGCGACGCCGTTTTGTGTCAGGTAGTCGGTCACCTTGGAGCAGGTGTTTCTGGGTGCATTGTCATGAATGCAATTTCCAATTTCTGGCGATGGCTGGTCTCACCCGGTTGACCCTTCTCTTCTCAGGTGGCACTTCATGCACACGTTGCACATTGTCGGTTCTTGACATCGACGGCCGTCCAGCAAGGGGCTCGTCCTCCACACTCTCTCGGTCATCTTTGAAGAGCTTGTGCCACTTAAAAACTGCAGTTTGTGACATGCTTTCATCCTTGAACACTTGGCGAATCATGCCCAACATCTCTGTACCCGATTTCCCCAGTCCAACACAAAATTTGATGGTGTACTGCTGTTCAGTCGTTTGCTGCATTTTGGGCTTGAACCGAGTCACTCGACAGGGGTCCACTAAAACTTCGATCTAGCCTGAACAAACCCTCGCAGGTGACTGACGCTTGGCGCGTTTTGAAGGTCAGACCCCACACAACAGAACGCGCTCGGTGCGAAAGATAAGCCAACTCATACTTGAAAAAAGTTAAAAAATAAACCTCTTTTGCCAGCATGACGTCTTGGCTCATAGTTACATAATTTTAACATTCCATAAATTTAGTCTTAATGTGAGAAAAAGCGGTACTTAAGGGTAAACTCCACACCCAAACAACTTTGTTTAAAATGAAAGACGAAAGTCTCAATAATAAGTCTGTGGTCTATTGTAAATACAGTAATCCTTCGGTATCTGCAGTCTCACCATCGCATATCCGTGTCAATTTTTTTGCATACCTCCTTCTTCATACGCGATGGGAAATTCACGCATGTATAAAAATTTTCAATTTGTACTCAAAATTGATAAAATATTTTTTTCCATTTTTTCCCTTCCTCTGTGATAGACACTGGCACCATGGTTCGGCAACTGTTACATCACAAGTTGCCAAGAAGTGTGAAGGAGTTTCGAATTAGTGACGTCACACATTGGACGCTATTGATTAGTTGTCAGTTGGGCATCGCAATGGACTACGAATATGAAACAAGACTGGTAGTGACGACTGCGATTTTCATAACAGTGACAGCGATATATAAGGGCTGTTAGCAGAATTAAATGCTACTGCAACTTCTGCGATATACAGCCCTATCCATTAAACCGTGATACGGGATCTTCTGCTTGCCGCTTCAGCGTGTGCACATTAGGGCAGCGTGTGCCTTACACAGCAGATAAGGCTTACCTCCTAATTCCTTCGGCGTTTAACGAGTGTTGTTGCGGTCGTCGTTCTTGAAGAATGCCAGGCCTGTTTAGAGTTGGAAGAGCATCTAGTTTCACCTTATACGTGATCTAGTTTCAGCGAATTTCTTGTTTGAATTGGTACTGAATTTAAAACGGCGGATGCGTAGACAGAGCAAGACGCTTCAAAATGAACACACGATGCTGTTTGGAGTTGGATACCAGTTGCCTCGCTATCAAAATTAATCCACTGTTTTTTTAATAGATTCTGATTCTGGAAATCTATGAAACGTGAAATTTCTATCTGACTATGTATTTACACATCCAAACAGAGAAATAATTGAAGGCATTCCGACATAAAACAGGTTAGCAAAATCTTAATAAAATATTAACCTGGATTAATGTTATGGTGCAAAAAAAAATAAAGTCGATTTTTTTCATGGAATTTACCTTTGACAATGACATCTCATCCCTACCCCTTTATAATGGTGCATAACGCTGCCCCAACCCCACCCCCCCTTCAAGCGTTACATAATTTATGGACAACCACTAAGTTTATCATCTGTTGTAATGTAGGAATGAAAATCATTCTGTTTTTCCTTATCTTTGATAAAAGGTGATAAAGTTGATTGAGATTGTCCAAATATTTCGGCAACAACACTTTTCTTTTCACCATTCGCTATGCATTCTAAAACAGAGTTTAAAATCGGTGGTAAATTGTTTTCTTTTTAATTTTCCAACTGTCTTTAGACGATATAAAAGTTATAAAAAGCAAAATCCATTGTCAAAATGAAAGTACAGGGTCTTTATAATTAAAGTTCCATTTTGACATGGCCATAAAAAAAAAAACTACTGGACCAAAAGCTATAATACTTGGTAATATTATACAAGAGGGCATGGGAAAAAAAAATTAGTTCAAAAGGTCACCACCAGCATGAAATGGCGCTCTATGCAATATTCGTATACGAAATTAGACACGAAGACACAGGTTAACAAGTCTTTAATCGTTACTAAAATTAGTTACATGTTGAATGTGGTCTCCATCATTTACTGAAAATGGAGTATTTGATAAATTTGTTAATTTAGTTTACTTAAATAAAGCAAAAATTCCAGAAAAAAATTAAATACCCACTTTAGTGAGAACAAGAATTAGAAAAGTTAATTGTAAAATTAGTGAGTATAATTTACAGTGTGTTCAAAAGAAAAATGAATTAATTTGCAAAGTAATGTTGTGGACCTCGAAAAAGCATATGACAGGGTTCCTCGGGAGAAGCTCTGGCAAGTGTTGCAAGAGTATGGAGTGGATGGGCAATTACTGGTTGCTATCATGTCTCTGTACGAAAGCTCTCAGATGTGTGTCCGGATAAATGGCATTAAGTCAGGACCGTTCACCGTGGGTGTTGGACTCCGCCAAGGGTGCGTACTGTCGCCCATCTTGTTCATTATCTTTATGGACTGGATAGACAGGGGCAGCCGAGGCGATGAGCGTGTTTGTGTGGCGACTGCCTGGTGGAGAGGTTGCTCTTTGCGGACGACCTTGTCCTGCTTGGGTCTTCTCGCACGAACCTTCAGCATGCACTAGACCGGTTTGCAGCCAAATGTGAAGAAGCTGGGATGAAGATCAGTGTGGCTAAAACCGAGGTTCTGGTTCTTTCAAGACAGCCTGCTCAGTGCGCTCTCCATGTTAGGGGAGCCTCATTGAGACAGGTGGAGAAGTTCAAGTATCTCGGGATTGCATTCACGAGTGATGGACGGCAGGAGAAAGAATTGGATGCTCGGATCGGTGCAGCAAGCTGTGTCAGACGTGAACTGTGGCGATCCGTGGTAACGAAACGAGAGCTGGGTAACAAAGCCAAGCTCTCAGTCTTCAAATCTATCTTTGTCCCCATTCTCACCTATGGTCATGAGGCTTGGGTAATGACCGAAAGAGTGCGATCGCGGGTACAAGCGGCCGAAATGAGATTCCTGAGAGGTGTGGCAGGTGTTACCCTACTAGATAGAGTGTACAGCAGCACAATAAGGGAATCTTTAGGTGTTGAGCCGCTACTTCTCCGCATTGAGAGATCTCAGTTGCGCTGGTATGGCCACGTGATACGGATGCCGGAAACTAGTCTTCCTAGGCAGTTGTTATTTTCCAAGCCGGTGGGTAAGAGACCAAGGGGTCGGCCTAGAACCAGGTGGCTAGACTACATGGAGAATCTGGGTTCGAGTCGCTTGGATATTACCAGGGAGGACATGCGCCTGATGGCGGAAGATCGCGATCGCTGGAGATCCTCCATAGGGCTGCTGCCCCCGCGACCCTAACGGATAAGCGGGTTTGAAAATTAAGTAAGTAAGTAAGTAATGTTATAAAAATTTTTATTTTGATTATGGTTTTTGCTTTTTACAATTTTTATATCGTCATATATGTAGAATAAAGAAAGAGGAAAATGCAGTAGAACCTCGATAAATCGAATTTCAAGGGAAGAGGAAAATGCTTTGATTTATAGAGGTTTCAAATTATCAAGGTTTCGATTTAACAAGGTTAAGTAAAAAAAAATTCGAATTATTGAGGTTTTGTGTGAGATTTCAGTAACCGTATAGAACACTGATATTTTTCAGTAAGCATACACAGAGTCAATAAACAAGTACAGTAGAACCTCGTTTTTACGAACTCGCATTTTACGAAATTCCAGATTTTACGAAGTAATTCTGAAATCCCGACCCCCTCCTGTTAATTTCCATATAATAAACTTTAAGTTTACGAAGTATTTTTACGACGAAATTCGGATTTTACGAAGTTAGAAGTTGCAATTGGTAGTAAAAAATTTTACTAAAAAAAAAAAAAAAAAAGTGAAAATTTTTTGTCGTCTTTATCGCCATAAACATTGTAGTCTTCATCACTCTGCGGTTGGCTGAGTGATTCAACAAATTCCGTATCTGTCATCGAACCCATAGCTGCAACGTCGTTGTCAATATTTACAAACTCTTCAAAAGTAATATTTTCGGCATTGAGTTGGGTCACAACAGAGGTCCATTCTGGTTCTGTATTCATTGTGGTACTTGCTGGCTCTACTTCAAGTTCTTCATTTTCGGTTTGGAACGAAAACTCACAGGTTTTGAAACAGTTCATTATTGTTTTCTGTTCAACGTTCCTCCATGACTTATCCACCATTCTCATTGCTTGCAGCATGTTAACAGAACTGAGTTTCCCATCTTCCATGTCAGATTGAGAAAATTCGATTTATGGATGTTCCTTATCTTATAGAGGCTCTGTTTGCCATAATTCGAATTACAGAGGCTAAGTTTCCATTTGAGTCCTTCAAAAAAATTCGATTTATCCATTGTTTTTACTTCAAATTATCGAGGTTTTTGCCTCTGAGCAAAAGGGAGTAGACAGAAATTTCGAATTATAAAAGTTTTCGATTTATCGAGGTTCTACTGTACTTTAATTGGTTTTTTGGTTTGTTTATTTTTGAAGGGTTAACAAAAGGAAGGATTAAGCTTGAGTGCTAGCCAGCTGCGCTCTGGGGAGTGGCGTCGGTGGTAACAGTGACATCACGATCATAAGATCGAGAATTCTTGCCTGCCTGCCCGATCTGGCAAACCTGCTTTTTTCAAACATCCTTCTACCATAATCTACGATTAGAAAAACTATCCATTTCGTTTTAAATCGTGGTCAAAAAAAAATGGCCGCATCGAAGGAGATGGCGTTGTAATCAGACTCTTACAATTAACTTTTGTTTTGTCCTTATTAAATTATTATGCTTATAACTTTTCAAACTTGTTAAGAATTTTTGCCTTTTAAAAGGGACTAAAAGACTATTAAAGCGTTACCAGACTATTATGATTGTTATTGTTTTTTAAGAGGAAAGTTGCACAACTGGATTTTTTTTTGTGCCACTTTTCGAGCAATAAAATGGGCAAATTGATAGCTTTCTCTTATCCTTGTACAGCGTTCTCCCCAGAAAGTTTTATCAGGTGGGTGGAAAGATGAAATAGCCGGGCAGACAAAATTAGCAGACTCGATTTAGCACAATTCGATCTAAAGCAGGCGCAAAATTGTGGCTCTCAACGACCGCGTTTTGAACAGATCCTTAGTGTGTTAATGATGAATTCGGCTGCTAGCATGATCAGAGTTCACTTTTATTTTATTTGTATTCAAGCCTCGGAACACACAAACGCTTTGTGACAGGTGACTACTAAACTTGAAATAGTGACTAAAAAGTAACAAGGAAGAAAATAGTGACAAAAAGTAACAAGGAAGAAAGTAGTGACAAAAAGTAACAAGGAAGAAAGTAGTGACAAAAAGTAACAAGGAAGAAAGTAGTGACAAAAAGTGACAGTATAGAATAAATGTTATTTCCTTTTTTCATCCATCTGCATTTACCATTTCATCAAAATTTAAGGTATAGCATGATGGTTTTATATCTGTTAACAATTCTTGAAAGCATGGAGCAATGGCATCTGTTAATAAATAATGTATTTTTTGACACTTAATGAAAATGTTGAGTTATCGCTAAAAGTGCAAGGGAACATGACAGCAAATGTTTGGGTTATGTTTTGAAAAGCTGCATACAGCTTTCAAAATCCAAACTAATTCTGCAGTAGTTGCTTGATCCTTATTGCTAAAGAATTGAATGGTTTTGGTTTCACCCTGTTCACTTGACATTTCATTTTCTGACACTTTACTTGTAATTAGATACGTTTGTTAAGAACTGAGTCATTCACAGCTTCTATCTCTCGGTTTCTCAGTTTCAGAATGCTGTAAAATGCTTGGAAGCCTTTTCTTTTAATATTCACACACAGGCACAACTTTTATAAAATACCATGATCTTTGAGCTTGTGTCCCCAAGATGAGACTTTATAAGAATTTGCATCTTATTTTGCTAACCAATCATTTTTGGTTTTACATTTTCCCATTTTTTCTTGTTATCTTCATATACATACATACGATGAGTCAAAAATCTGCTCCCCCCCCCCCCCCCCCATACAATTTCAAAACTAGTGGAGATACAACAAATCTGTTGCATCTTAATAGAATTTATTAGATTAAGATAGGGGCTAAACAATGGTGGTGTCAAATTTGACCTTTGATCTTGAATTTTGCATCTTGCAATTTGTAACTTTGTAACCATTATAGGTAGAAAAAATTTCCAATTTTACAGTTGTAGAGCTCAAAATGCTCATTTTAACAAAACAGATTAAAAATAAGCATAAAAATAAGCCCACTGCAACAAATAAAAATTTCAGGGCTCAAGCTACATTGAGTTTTGCCAATGTGTCCTTCTGCAGCAAGCTTAACTGTGCACAGTATTTCACAGAACTAATTACATTTAACATCATGATGGGTATTATGTCTGTACAAGCCTGCTGAATTTGTTGTTTCAAATCATTTACTGATGCTGGTACAGTGGCATACAATAAAGAAGTAAGCCAAACCTCTTCCTGTGGAATTATGCAAGTCTCTTTTTTAAGTTCTACTTTATATGCCATGTCAACATCTGCTGTTCAGAAACTTTCTTTAAATTTTGACATTAATTCTTACGTAGATGATAACATCTTAATGAAGACCTATGAATATCACGAAGAAGAAACTGCAAAAAAAAAAAAATAAATAAATAAATCTTGATATCAGCGCTTTAAAATATTGGCATCAAAACAATAGCATGAAACTAAATGAAGAAAAGACTCAAGTCTTTAGAATAACCTTAAATAATAAAGTGAATTATGCAGCCTGTAAATTTCTTGGCATCACTTTCAATACAACTTTATCTTTTAAAGAACATATACAAAATCTAATGAATCAAATATCTAAAACTATTTACATAATTAAGAAATTAAAAAAAAAAAATTGACAAAGAAAGAACTGACTATTTTTATAAAACCGATTGTGATTCCTAATTTGGAATATGGCATTATTATGTGGTCTACAGCATCCAAATACTTAATGACAAACCTTAAATTAAATATAATGACATTCTCTGTGCAGCTTCTTCATTAAGTAGAGATATCTCAATAACAGATACACGTAATAAGGCGGGCCTCCCAACCTTCAAAACGATCATACTTAACGCTAAGCTAAGAGAAATTTACGCTGCCATAAAAGATGAAAATCATCCATTTCATGTTATCGCTGATTGGGCAAAAAATAATACTTTGACTCATACTGTACAAAAATAAAAATTAATGCCTCCTTTTGTGATCTCTTCTAGACTGAGTAGATTTTCCCCCTTAGACACTATTGAAGTTTGGAACAATTTGCGTTATCAATTGAGATTGAATCTCAGAGAATGTAAAAATCGGGACTGTGTCAATGTTAAATGATTTAACAAGTTTCATGTTAAATGATTACTCCTTCAACATTTAATGTCTAACCAATTTGATGAGTGATGTAATTTCTTTTATTGTTTCATCTCGAAGGGCTGCAGAACGAAAATAATAATAATACACCTTGTCCTTGATGTATTCCCAAATGAAAAAAATCAAGTGGTGTCAAATCAGGCGAAAGTGGTGGCCAATGAACAGGACCTCCTTGGCCAATCCACTGATGTGGAAACATGTCATCTGTTCGTTGATGTGCAGTGGCTGCAAAATATAGCTTGAGCACTGAAATTTCATTTTGTTGTAGTGGGTTTGTTTTTTTGCGCTTATTTTTAATCTCTCTCTCTCTCTCTCTCTCTCTTTTTTTTTAAAATCAGCGTTTTGAGCTTTACAACTGTTCAAGTGGAAATTTTTCTCTACCTGTAACGGTGACAAAGTTATTAATTGCAAGGTGCAAAATTCGAGATCAAAAGTCACATTGAAACCACCACCGTTTAGCCCCTACCTAACTTCCTCTATGTTGCCTGAAACAAATTTGTTGTATCATCTCCACTCGTTTTGAAATTGTGTGTGTGTGCATGTGCGTGTGTTTGGGAGGGGGGTAACAGTCACCCTGTATATAACCTTTTTCTCTTTAAGAAAAGCGCAGTCAGTTTTTAATAACTTAGTAATTGTTTACAGACTGTCCCGTTTGACTACTTTCGTCAGCGCATGCTTATCTTACTTTTTAACCTAATAAATTCAAACAATGAACGTGAGTGGCTGGGCAATATCGTCTGGGAAAAGTAGGTAATGTTAGTCTGGACTTTTACCAACTTTTTTGTCTTTTAACTTTACCAAAAATTGAAACAATTATAGTTAATTAGGTAGGTTAAGAAGCAAACTATTTTTTTAAATTTTTATCATTATGCATACAGAGCAGTCTGCCAAAAATTATCATTGATTTAAAGAAATTCAAATTACTGTAAAAAAACAGCTTCCGAACTTTGATCAGTGTCATTCTCCTCTCTCACAGGTTCATAATTATTCATTACATGTAGTGCTCATTTTCTATAATAGACCTGCAAGTCGTGCTTATACAATGTTTGGCATAAGCTTGTGGGTGATGTAAACAAAACAACGTATTTCTCTAAGTGCTGCTATGATTGCTATGGTTTTTCCAAACTACATTTTCACCAACCCCCCAGGACAGGCAGTTATATGGCTCAGTCAGCCAATGAAATCTTAAATTATCACGGACTTTTGTTTACATCATAAAAATTTCAATCTTCAATTGAAAATTAAATTCCTTAGCTAAAAAAAAAAAAAAAAAAAAAAAAAATATTAAAAAAAAAATTAAAGTGATTTTAGTTACAGTTTGCTTTAAAAAAAAAGGGGATTTTAAGCGATTCCTTTAAAAGTAAGTGACTAAAAGTGAAAAAAAATGACTTGTTCCAAGGCCTGGATATTGTAATGTCGATCACGGATAGAAGTGTCGCCGCCCTAGTGAGAAAAAAAGTAGTTCCCAAGGAGGATCGCGACATGCAACAGCATAGAAATAAGAGTGATCCGAGAAGAAACAAATTATGCACAATTGTCAGTATTACTATTAAATACTGTGTTAGTATTATTGTTAACGAAGATTGTCGGTATTATTATACAGGCGTACCCCGATTTAAGACGATTCAATGTTACGACGGTAGATGGCAGCAATTGAAGGTAATGCAAAAACTGAAACTAAAACAAAACATAAAAATTTAAAAACACCTTTGTGGGATAATGATCTCAAAGCGTGCTTCTCATTCTCCACTAACCAGTGAGAGCAAGCCGAAAAGACAAGTAAAACCGATTTCACTGGAAACACAGCTGGACAAAACTAAGCGGCAATGTGCAGGACAAAGTGTGCAGTCCATCGCTGACTCCTTGGGACTATCGCATTCGACCGTGTCCAGTATCCTCAGCAAGAAGACTGACATCTTGGAAGCTGGAGCACATGCTGGTTCCTTTTCGGCTAAGACAATCACGAAGGCCCGTAACCCCATCATGGAGGAAATGGAGAAACTGCTCATTTTGAGGATGCAGAACCAGATCGCCATCACATGCCCTTGTCCACTGATATCATTTCATAAAAGGCACTCCTTCCACAAGTGACACACAGAAAGTCGTACGTACATTCTGGATGTTCATGTACATTTGTATTATTACCATTATTATTTTACTGTAGTTCTTAATCGTGTTGCATGAGAAATAAAAATGATTTCTGGTTATTCACTAGGATATGTGTGGTTGCCTTCTCTCTCTCTCTCGCCATTTTTGAATGGCTAGAAACGCATCTAAGTGGACACCATGTTAAATTCGCTTCTATTTACGACGGTTTCGACTTACGACGGATTTTCGGGAACGGAGCCCCGTCATAAATCGGGGTACGCCTGTATACTGTGTTATTAGAGTGACTACCAAAATAATTTTGTAAATTTCCTGACTTTTCACTGTTGTTCACGTAATTATCCCTGACCACCAGCAGTAAAATAAATCTACCTTTATAGAATACTAGCAGAACCCGGTGTGAAAATATTTTCGCACAAAAAAGTCGTATTTTTTTTTTCCGGACTGGATATTATTTTTCATCAGAGCCCTCCAGTAATATGTTTGCTTTTATCGTTCAGCGATCTCTCATCAAACTGGTATTGAATTTCGTAAAATCCTCTCTTAGTGAGTCTCTACATTATAAAATAAAACTACAGACTAAATTTAATATTAATAGCTTCAGTGGTTTCGGTTCAGCGATGATGAATCAGTCAGGAGATGTTATTTTATATACAGGGTGGACCAAAAAAAATTCACCACTGAAAATTTCTAAGTCCAATGGAAACGGTCCACAAAGGGGTGAGCGATTCTAGAACTCTCGGTACCTTTCATCTAAAAATTGACTCGTTCCATTTAACGTTAACGACAAAACAAAATAAACAAAATATTTAAATTTTTCCGAATGCAAACATGGTTGCCACAGAATTCCAGTTTTCAATTTCCCTGACTTTTCACTGACTTTCCTTGATCTTTTTTCAAAAATCCCTGACTTTTTGTCATACCTATAGCAACCTCTAAACTCAAAAAATTACACAGCAAGGGGGGAGGGGGACAAATCAGACGCATTTTTACAATTTTAATAATCGTTAATTCACTCTGGTGAACATACACATATATGTTATACTTAGCAGGGTAATATAACAATAAAAATTAAAATTAACTTAACACTACAAGAAGTGTACATTCAAACCTATCAAACACAAAGAACAAAAACCATAAATTAAAAAAAAAAAACGGACACACAAAATGAAATATGGAAGGGAAGTACACAAAGAAAATATCTGATCATCATGAGTATCCAGCGCACTAGCTTTTTTCGGACAGAAGTTTAGCTCTTTTTGCTTTCAGTTCCTCTATTTTCTTTAGAAGGGATCTCTTGGATGCGGCTTTGGCATTTTCTGCTTCTCTGTCAGAACGTGATTTTTTTAGGGCAATCTCATATCTACCCCTCACGTTCCTAAATGAATGTATCATTTTATAGTCAACTTGAAAGCTGTGCACACCTCCTTCATATTTCAGGCCATCAGACACCCTCCTTTGGGCGATCAGAGACTCATTTACTTGATTTTCAACCACGAGTTCTTTGTTTACAGAGCAGCCTCTTTCCACAAAAGCTTGCCCATGGCTTAAAATCAGCACTAGTTTGGGATATCTATGTAAATTTTCCAATTTTTCTTTGCCTTTCAGAAAATCTCTCCTGAAATGGTCTACTCTCATTTTTCTTTGGTATTATTTGCATTAATTCTTGAATTCAACCTGAGAAGTAAGTGACTTAAATTCTTTTTCAATTGAATCACATGGTAGAAACCCAATTGCTGGTAGAGAATATTTCTAAGGCACTGGAAAGCCTGGACCTGGCTGCACTCGTGTTATTGGCTATCAAGGCCGGATCGCAAAACGTCACTGCCTTACACAAACTATACCTCACTGGGGCCTTCTTCAAGAAGTGCTGGTACACATGAATCAGACTTAAATTTATTCATTTCCTCAGTTGTTAGATCTACCTTTCGGAGCTCCTCTTTAACCATTTTGTTTGAAGCAATCTGGTTACTTTCCTTATCAAATTCAACTTTGCAGACAGAGGATGCCTCATTCAAGACGCTCTCCTTAACCCTTTGCTTGTCAGGAACTTTTTCCCTTTATATCCTGCTGGTGTCATGCCTCTTATTCCCAAATTGCCACTTCACTGCATGTAATTTCTCTAATCCTTTCCTGGTTTTCCCCTCATCTATTGTTGTCCCCAACCATCGTTGAATTGCTTACCCTCATCTATTGTTCTTTTAGCAAGGGGAATTTTAGCCTACTACTTCCTTGTTCTGCGATTGTGTCAATCACAATTTTTATAAAATTCATTTTTTTACTAATGTTTAAAATTATAAAATAACAAAATTGGAATAAAGATTTTTATAACTATTTATTTTAATTACAAGGTAATTACAAGTTTAAGAAAATTGCAAATAATATATAAATTATTTTAATATTTTTGCATCGTATGGTAATTTTCAAAGCATGGATACATAAACATAACTTTCTTACATTGTTTACACATGCATGTAGCTTGCTTTCTTTTTGGTTCGTTCACTGTCGTATTTTTGCAGACGTAACAATCTCTCCATACTTTTCGTTTAGTTGAAATTGGAATTAGAAAATGCCTCGGTCTACGTTTTGATTTCCTCCACCTTTTGGAATACTTTGTACTGCATTCGTTTCAAAAAGCTGAAGAATCACTTTCAGCCTAAAATCTTTGAAATGTTCTCTCCTCTTTGATCGCTGAAGTTTAGCGGAATATGCATTATACAGGCACATATCCAAGAAATGGAAAAAAACTTTTTTATACCATTTGATTGTCTTTCTCTGTTCGTCTGTGTTTTGTAAACTACCATCGCTGGCAATCGATGTTTTGTAAACTATCGTCGCTGGCAATCGATGTTTTGTAACCAAACATCGCTGACAATCGATGTTTTGTAGACTGGCATCGCTGGTAATCGAAGTTTTGTAAACTACCATCGCTGGCAATCGATGTTTTGTAAACAACCATCGCTGGCAATCGATGTTTTGTAAAATTGATCGATTGATCGACGAATAAAACCATCGATGGATCGAGAGTTTTCGATGGATCGCACACCACTAATATAGGACGTAATGTCTCCCGCATCATATAAATATATAATTTCTCCTTTTTATAAGACCTACCTACTCCCAATAATAAAAACGTTAGGAGATTCATTATTTGTGAAGAGAAAAATTATTTGATATAATAATTATATCATGTTCATGATATATATTTTTTTCATAGTTTTTTTTTTGTTGAATAAATCCTATAAGTATGAAGCGGGATTGATTTATAAACATGAATAAAATACGAATGATAAGCCCTTTTATATTATCTATTTTTACGCATTTATTTTTCGACATTTAGGCCTATTTCCCGCATTCCTACCAAAATATTTCATCTTTTTACATCTCTATTTATTCACAGTAATAAAAATATTTTTTATCTTTTATTTTTTCTTATTTATATTTGAAAAGAATTAAAATTTACCAATACAATATTTTTACAGATACAGAAAAGCACAGAACAAAAAATCAGTAAAATGACAAAAAATATAGAACCATATCCGAAAGTATACTTTTTTATTGTTCTTCGTAGTTTCATAAAATAAAAAAATTAAAAATTATAATTTATTTTCTTTCTTCTATCATGATATAAACAAATTTCAAAGTAGATCTGATTTTGAATTAAATTTATTATTCTTATATACATCGTATTACAAAAATGCATTTAAAATAAATTTGTTTTATTTTAAAAATTAAATTACATAAAAATTGCAATAAAATAAATTTTATTTAGTTTCTCATTTTCATTTCTTTCCCCTAATTTTCCCCTCCATCTCTTGTTTGGTGTGTGCTCCGCCCTCGTCCATTGTTGTTTCCCCTCTTCATTGTTTCCCTCTGTCTATAATCCAGTCTCCCCTTCTGAATATTTTCCCCTACTTCCTTGCTGCCCCTTACATGTATGTCATGTTAACGACACCATTAAACACTTTTTTTTTTACATGGATGTCATGTTAACGACATTCAAAGGGTTAACAAAGGTTGTCATTGTATCAACAATAATAGCTGATCGATCAGTATACAAAAAAGGGATCACTGGATTATCAGACTGATAGTCCCCCAAGAAACTGGTTGACAATTTGGGACACAAATCAGATAAAGGCTAGTTTAGCAGGCAAAATTTTATCTTTCAGGGAACTTTCTATATTTTTGAAACAAAGTTGTTTGGATCTTCTCTTCTTTTACTTTTGTCATAAATGTGTTAAGGTAGGGAATGGGTTTAATACCGGTCTCTGCTAGATCCTCATTTTCCAGCCATCTTACAGAACAAAATTTTGCAGGGAAAGGGGGCTTCTCAGGCTTGCGGAATCTAAAATAACCACTTCTTCTGGCAGGGGAATCTTTAAATAGATAATAGTAAGCAAAACTAAGAAAATCAACAATGTCCCAGGAGACAGATTTAAAAACTTCCTTGAAACCGTTGTTAAGAATATGCAAGCCACACGAACTGATATAGATCAGAGAGGGGCGGTTTACCCCATGAATGCCTCGCAGATCACTTTCCAGCTCTCTTAAAAATGCCCAGTTCACATTAGGGCCGTCTATCGACACTTGAACGGTTTTGTTCATGCATAATTCACTGAACTGCTCCATGAAAGCCTCTTTTAAGTCCTTCACCCGACTATGCCCGAGAAAGGATGAAGAGAAATAATGTTTCTACTTCTTGAGAATGATTGACCAGAACCGAAAAGTGAGGTCCATCTGGTTTTACTGCGACTTTTTATTCAAACTTTCATCAAAGAAAGTAACATAAAAGTCTGTTGCTTTTATGTCAGCAAGAGGTTTCCCAAAGTAGTGTGGAGCTAGCCCATGATTTGTGAAACTTACCTGATTTAATGCCATACCCGATCTAAGTACACTGCAGTTCCCCTGAGGATGCTATACTGCTATCAGGAAACATTCGAGAGAAGAGAGAGAGATATGAACATGGGTCTGAATTTGAACGCTAATTGAGTACTGAAAGAAATAAAAATGCCGCCATCAAGATCAACATGTTAATAACTCAGATTCTATAACATCTAGGATGATAAAATTTGGGGGAACAATACGGTACATAAAACTGTGTATACCGTTAAAATATGATCGAATTCCAACAAGTAGTTTCCGAGTTGCGCACTCAAAATCTTAACACGTGCTAGTTAGTACTCGCAAATGAACTCTGTTACAATTATGAATTATTAACTTGGAAACTACTTGTTGGAATACGATCATATTTTAACGGTATACAGAACCTGAGTTGATCTTAGTGGCGGCATTTTTATTTCTGTTCATATCTCAGTTAGTGTTCAAATTCGGACCCATGTTCATATGAACTTTTTTCAGGGCTTGAAATTCAAATTTTTCATGGAGGGGATCCTCCCCTCCTATATTTGTAAATGGAGGGGAGTTGAACTATTTGGGAGGAAGACAATAAGTTATAGGTTATACTAGTGATTTCTCAAAATATTTTAATTTAAGTTTTGTACATAAATTAAATGTGTTAAAAATAATAAAATGCCAAAATCTCAGTCATAAGATAAATGTAATAAATTCTTATATTTCAATAAACAAAAAATTAAATAATCATCAATGTGAGATTCTTCTGCACCGTAGCTATTAACATAACGGATTGTGATCTTGCAGTACAGCATGTTTGCCAAAAAATAGATAACCACCCAGTTTCGACTTTTATTCCTGCCTTCATCTATATAATCCGTTACGTTATACAAAATTAAATACCACTAAAATATATAAAAATGGATTTTAAAGTGTCTTGATATTTAGCAATCTCTGGACACGATTTTGAACTATCATCTAAACACAATGCTAATCTATGAGCTACACAATAAATTCCTATTTTTCACTTGACGATACCGCAACGGTGACAATTGGAACTAGCGAAATTTCATTGGTTCAAAAGTTAAATCTCCATGAAAAAATTCACCAATAATGACTGACAACAAATTAAACCCATAATCTAATGATTTATGGATGGAAAAGATTCGTATCCAAAACTTATATTGTAAGATATAAAGAAAAAAATAACATTATCTTTAAATCTTCATAATATCATAAAAACATTTAATATGATTAAATTTCACGGGCGGAGAAACTCCCCTCCAGAAAGTTTTCTTGGGCGAGATTTTAAAATTTTGGGCGAGAATCCCGCCATCCTGCCCTGAATTTCAAGCCGTTTTTTTTTGCTTAGAATCACCCATTCTACCTCCCCTAAAAGTTTGTAAAAGTAGTTTTGAAACATCCTGTAGACAGCAGATAACAAGTCAGCAATAAAATTTTCCCTGACCCATTTTCAAAATTCACTGACTTTTCACTGTATCCCTGACCACTTTTTAGTTCCCTGACTTTTCAAGGATTTCAAGATTTCAAGGTCTGAAGCAACCCTGGCAAAAGATTCTTCAAGTTTAACGTAACAATTGTTTGCTGGAAGCAGGCAAGATCCTCCAACAATGCCAGCCTCCAACAAACAAACGCACAATAACTGATGCTGCAACACCATCGGCGTGGCAACAATCAGCCAATGCCGAGTCAACAATTAAAAAAAAAAAAAAAAAAAAAATACTCAAAAATTAAGCAAAATAAACCCATTTGAACCCAAAACAACACAACCTCCGCTCACCACTTTTGACTTCAACGAATCACAACAGAGTCACAACACAAAACACGCACGCGACACCTCCTCCATCACACAACAAAAAAAAAGCACATCGCTCCTATATGTCCCGTTCCCACCGGGCACTTGCCGCCCCAAGCTGACATGGAATGTCACACATTAAAGGACTCAAATAGACTCCTAGAATTTATTATTTACCAAATTACATTTACAAAATACTGCAGCCTTATCATAAAAGTATAATCCAGAAGCAGGAATAAATATTTTTAAACGAAAATTGTTTACATTAAAAGCCCACAAAAACCAAAAGGCAGGTAAAACCTCATTATTTTTATTTATTACTTTTTTAGGCCATAACTTAAGGTTTATTTATATAAAAAAAAACAAAAAAAAACCCACCTTGGTAACTATTCTGCCTCACCTTGTAATTGAATTTTGAAAAAAATATATTCACAGATTAAAAAAAACTGAGAACATTGTTGTTTATTATTTTTCAATAATTTTACATGTAAAAATAGGAACACAAGCTATTATTTTCTAGAATTGGCATATCTTAAACGACGCAATAAAAAAAATGGCATTGATATCCTTAGTTTTGACGGAGTTATTATTTTTTTAATAAGAAGCGACACGGATGTCGCGGAGCTGCTGAAATATCAAAAAAGCCTAATTTACTTAAACTTTGGCACGAAAGTACTTGACTTGGGTTCAAATAATTTGGCATGGTTTCAGTTCATAGCATATCAAATGTCGGATTGCAGAGGTCCTCTTTTATGGCCCTCTAGAAAGGACACCTTCACACGTGCTATTCGAAATAACCCCCACTGCAATCCAAATATTGTTGCCAACCACTTGGCAGCGTCTCGAGCCCTCTCCAATAGAAACGATGGTCACGGGACTCAATAAACTCCCGGAATGCGTTTTCGGCATCTGCTTGAGTTAGGAATGTTTTCCTCCGGAGAAAATTGTCCAGAGAATACAGGGGGTGTGGAAGCACCTCATAGCCCAGAACCTGTAGCACCTGCACGGTCGTTCGTTCAATGTGCGGACGAGTGTTGTCTAGCAGCAGGAAGATGCCTTTGTGATGCACAAGTGCAGGTTGTTGCTGACAGTTTGGTGTGCATACGATGCAGTTCACGACAGAAGGTCGCAGCAGTGATCATCTCCCCCTGCTGCAGGAAGCTGTAATGCACTACACCACAGATGTTCCACCAAACTGTAACCATGAGCTTCCTGGGGTGCAACGGGGGTTTAGGGAACGGGGTTTATCAGCATCCAGACGATGTGCTGACAGTTTTATGTTGTTATATAGGAGCCACTTCTTGTCGCAAACGATAATGCGCAAAATGCCCCACTTCTTCATGGCGCAAAAGCAATCCCATACACGTTTCCAACCAAAGCTCTTTTTGGTTTTCCGCAAGTTCATGTAGGACACATTTGTCCTGCTTTTTCACCTTGCCGATGGTCCTAAGGTGTCTACTGCAGCGATGGCTACAGAAACAAAGGGCAGCATGGCGCGCTCAAAGGCAATGGGGCACTGAATGTCTAAATGGGCACTGAATGCAGCTAAATTCTTGCTTTAAAGTTAATAAAAGTACATGGGCATTTCAGTGACCTACATTTATATTTTTAAGGCATAATGCTAACTTCGGAATCTGTATGTGATTAGGGCAGGTTAAGGCTTTCTAATTTCTTCTAGGCTAATCTCTTCCTTACTTTGTGATGCCACGAAAAAAACATCATCTGGTGGTACAGTCCTCAATAGTTTTTAAAGTATATTTTTCAACCATTTATCCACTATTTTTGCAGGATAAAATTGCGAATGATGATTGTATTAAAATTTTTAAACTTTATACCTTATACAGTTGATGTGTATTATCCCTCCATGTTTTATTAATGCTAATTTAAACATGAAAGCTTATTGAGGAATACTTCTTACGGACGAAGCTGTTTTGACAGTAAAGCGACCACAGGAAACCACCACTCAACGAATACAAAAGGCTCGACTTGTCAGCGCAGAGAATAAAAAAAAAAAAGCACAAGGAATGACGCGATAAACAGCTCTTCACGGCTACCAACTAAACTGATGCAGTTAGTTAATATTTTAAATGAATGTACGTAGCAGTTTAATTAAAATGTTTAGGCTTTAAATCACTCACGACACAATGATAAGCTCCAATGAATACTTAAGCCGCACATTGTTGGCATTTATTGGTTTCAGTTTCTTGCGTTTGTGCAGCGCCAAGGGGCAGCATGGGTGGACCGAGGGGCAGTGTGGCGGGGCAAGGGGCAGCATGGCGCTGTGCCACGATGATTTTGCCTAGCAGCATCACTGTACTGACAGTCGACACTGATACAGCATGATCCCCTGCAAGGTCCCGAACAGTTTTTGACGGGTCCTCTTCCACAGATCGCTTCAATCAGCGTCATTCAACACGTTGGGTGGTCTGCCGCATGACATTTGCCAGGTCCATCACTCCCGCCCGGAATTTTTGGAACCAATGTTGGACAATACATTCGTTTATGGTGCCTACACCGAATACCTTATGTTTCGAGAGGCATTGGATGCAGTGTGATTCAACCTGAACTCGTAATGCATTGTCACACGTAATTCATATGAAGTCATGACTAACTTCGCTTGGGTTCAAACACTATTAAATATCATCGCAGACATGCAAATTTCAGACAGCTGGTTGCTGAGAGGTTTATCTCTGGGAATGTACCACTTTGTTACCGGTACTTGCTACTAAACATAGGAACCGTGCTGAAGCGCGGAACCCATCTCTAAATCCAACATTGGATATGCAACGACCTGATGATAGCAACATGTATTAAAAATAAATAAATAAATAAATAAATAAATATAAAATTGTCAAAATCCAAAGTGGTGGGTGACATTTCTTTTTATTTCCTGGGTGATCTGATATGGAATGACCCTACTGAGGAACGTAGCACTGAGAAAGAAGTTTATTAGAGGAGGTTTTGGAATTATTTGAAATGCATAGGACTAGTATGGCAGTTGTATAAATTAACCACTTTTCCTAATGCACTTTTCCAAGCAAAAAGTCAAAATAACATTTGAAGTTAGGGTTTTACAGTTAAAAGCCACATCTGTAATCACATATCGATAATTCTACTTGAGATGACTTCCGTCTAAACATTAATGTATACCATACCTTCTGGTACATTCACTAGGTTACATGCTAATCAAAATGAATGCATAGATGCATGTATTAGTTGGCTAAATTATAGCACAATAAAAGGGGCTGATGCTCAATGTGGTATCTAATTTATTAAGTGTCCGAGATGCTTCAAATAGCCTTCATCACTAGAGGAACCAAATCAAATGTTTATGATTTGGCTTTTGATTAAGGTTGATTGGTAATTAAGGCGATTTGGCTTATCCAAAACACTAACTGCTTAATAAAATGCTTACTGTATTACTTATCAGTCCTTATTATTCTTAAAATTTACTTTTGCAGTAAGATTAAACCTGTATTAGAACCAAAAATAAGGATTAATTAATTTGGTTACTTTATCAAAATAAAAATAAAATTATTGAGTAACTAAGTCAGGGGTGGGCACGCATGAGGTCAATGAGAGCCGCATTCAGGTTTTTCATATATTATAAAGAGCCACACCATAGTTACATAGAATTAAATACACAAATTCAAATAATAAATATTAGTTACTTACAATTTAACAAGTGGAAAAAAAAAACGGATTTAAGTTTTCAATGGGAGCAGCACCTAAGTCATCGAAAAGCTGCATTTGCCCACCATGGAACTATGCTATGCATTTTCCCTGAAGGGATGATGTTAATAGGGCACAGTTTTGCATCTAGGCTAGTATAGAAGGGCACGGCACCCCGCGCAATGCGCCCTGCTCTTTTTCAACACGCCCTGCCCTTTCTGAGCACACCCTGCCCTTTTTCGTTGGATTTATTTAAACGAACCATTATAATGTGCGCTTATGCCTCAGGCTTGCCCTACTTTATGACCAAATGTGCCCTAATTATTGTTCATTTCCCTGCCCTGCCATTTTGCTAGATGCAACCCTGGGGCATTCATACTACATGTATTTATTTATTACATTACTTCTCAATTTTCAATTCTAACTCTTTTACAAACTTTTATTGTTACAGCAAGTTAAATTAATTCATTGTTGCAATTTATATGCTACAAATTAATTTACCTATATTTGCTTTTTCTTCTGTGCAGCAAACATATGTACCATATGAATAACAGTAAACAGATATTCTTTTTTTCTTTCCTACGTTACTAAATACAGTCTGACGAGCCCTTAGCCGAATTCAATCATTAAAATTCAGCCTAGCAGGTGACTGGCCTACTGAGGCTTAGCTTGTTACCCTGGAGCTACACACAAACATCCATGCCCTGAGCAGGATTTGAACCCATGCCGTCGAGCTGGCTAACCATATATTTACATTAAGTAATTTACTGAGGAATGTGAAATACAATACAAAAATTCTAAATAATACTTAACCTTAACCTGAAGGAGTAAGTCCATTTATCATCCATAAATGTACTTCAACATTTTATAACCAGCTATTACTGTGGCAGACCTGCCAACTCACCCAGATTCACAGTGTGTCACACGGAGTTTGACAATGTCACACGATCACCCGACGGAACGTAAAAATCTCCTGGTGAGTAGTAAAAGAACCCCTAAAATTTTCCCTTCTCTCCCTATGATGCACCAACAACTTACTTACTGTGTACTTATTTCAGGTACGGTTTATCTTACTCCCTTAATTATTTTGACTAATGTATAATATGTAATTGTGATATCCAAATCCTATACAGGGCGTTTCAAATGGCATAATCCTAACTTCACACACAAGTAGGAGGCATGAAGGTGAACAGATTCTGTTAATATATAAGGGGTCAGAACTCAACCATTGTCAAGTTCATGGGGGGAGCAAATGACAAGTGATAAAGCATGCAAATGATGGTACAACACAAACAGGTTGCAGTCAGGGTTCGCGCTTAGTCGCAATTTACGCGTCAAATGGGCATTTTTGCGAAAATTTGATTCTTGATTTTTTGACCGAGTCAAAATTGACTCATTAAATTTTAATTATTGTCATCGGCCATATCTTTCTCACCATATTTTAACCTCACTTCATTATGTCACGTGCTATCCTATTTAATTTTTAATTAACTATAGAGGTTGTTAGTGCATGTAAAAATTTGGATGTTAAAAAAATCTAAAATTTGACTCGCATCATATGAAGTTTGACTCTCAGTTTTTAGGCTGAGGAGTCAAAAGTGACTCGTAGATTTTTGGTCCTAGAGCGAACCCTGGTTGCAGTTCTTTGGCAAAGATTTCTTTTTTTGGGGCCACATGATATCAGTTGTGTATCAAACACCTGTGACAAACATTGAAGATCTGGTAGCTCGTATCGCAGTTGTTTCAGATGATACCATGTTGCACTGATACCATGCATGCGAGGCCATGGTTGGCTCACATTCTGAGCATCTTTTGTAAAGCTTCAGTGGATTCGCAGTTCCATAATAAACGTTTGCATACTTATGTGTTTTCATGTGCACTCTGATTACTGCTCCACCTTTAACGTTACCTTGGCAATGGTTGAGTTCCGACCCTTCATGTATTAACAAAATCTGCTGACCTTCATGCCTCCTACCTGTGGGTGTGAATTTTGGATTATACGTTTTGAAACACCCTGTACCAATCAAAAGTACCAAAATCAGCACTTCTGCACATGCGCATTGATCATTGTGATAGTCGTTAATTGTTGTATGTAATTGTTGTTAATTTGATCATCAATGGTAGCAAAGTTCTTGATTGTGAAGTCTTTGTGGAGAGGATTGTTTATGAAACCACACAGCTTTTTGCCGTCAAATTGACGGGTTCGTTTAGTGTTAAATTAAGTCCAAAAGTAAAATTTAAGTATATAATTTTTGTAACAATTAAATCTGTTATCAATATGTATATTTTACCCTGGTTTTACTATATAAAAATTTACTATCATCTGGTTTTCCTCCAGAAATAGTTGGCAGGTCTGCTGTGGCCAATCAAACAATGGGGAATGTCAGTTCATAAGTGGGGGTTGTATTCATATCACTGGCTAGCTACGTATTAATTATGAAGTGTCCAAAAAAATAAAAACTTTATCCGGTATATTTTCACTTTAGTATAATCAAAGAAGCTGCTTGACAACTGAATTGCTGTCATACTAGAGGTCGTTGAGGCATTCTGCTTGCCATTTTGAATAGGTTACTTGTAATATTTTTCTATAAAATTTTTATTGTATCACTGGGATTGTTAATTCCTTAAACTTTGAAATATGATTTTTAAAATAATATGTGTCAATTGTGACAGTTTTCTTGTCACATAAAAATTATGCTAATTTTCTTATCTAATTACTGTTTGTGTATCTTAGTTAATTATCAACAGAATATGAATCAGTTACGGCTTGTAATTATACAATATTCAAATGCATTGATAAAAACATTGCTCTCAAAACGAACATTGTTTTTCTCTCTCTCTCTCTCTCTCTCTCTCTCTCTCTCTCTCTCTCTCTCTCACTTTTGCTCCGAGTTACCATGGAAACCCCTTTCTCAAAGGAAATTCATCTAACTTTGAATTTTCTCTTCATAAGAATTTAAGCAGGCGGATACAGCTGCTTCCATTTGAACTGTTCTCTTTCATCCTATGTCTTTCATTTTTTTGGGAAGCGCTTCATTTAAATGAGGTGTATGTTCAAAAACAAATGTTGGATAAGTGCCTTGTTTTAATTTTATTCTGTCGCGATGTATAACGATTTCATTACCTTACTTGTCTGTAAATATTTCTTGTTTAATTAAGAAGTCATCGTGAAAATAGTTAATACAAACTCCTGAATTTGCAGTTGGCGTGAAATCTTCACGGCGAATTTTTAATAGCCAGTTCTTTCTTAAATCCAGTTCCTTTAGATATTCCAAAATTGTTGTGTGCAATTTACAATGTTCCTGGTGGTTTATAATAATTAGATTTACAATGAGGAACAGAGCAACTTCTACCCATTACCTATGATGTTGAAGTAAAATAATATATTATTTCATTTTGAAAGTTAGCCACGATGTTAGGCCTAACATGCTAGTTACAATGATACAATAATTTAAAATAATTCTTATTTATAAAAAAAATTATACTTCTGAAAGGTTTCTAATTAGATTTCTGATTACAAGTGATTCAAAATGATAAATTATGTTTACACAAATTAAACAAATACTCCAGTTTTATGAAAAAATTATCTCCTGTGTCAAAATGGCAAGCAGACAATCTGATGCCTCACCGACCTCTAGCATGACGTCATCAATTCAGTTGTCAGGCATGGATATATAGCACGGCCATGTTGTTGCACGGTGTGATGTCAGGTTTTTCACTTACCAATAAAATAAATACTGACCTGTAAATTTAGCTCCTGTAACCAGCCGAGAGGGGGGGAGGAAACCAACTGCCCCCCTTGACTAAACAGGTTGGGGTATGTATATATTCAGGAACCCCCGGAGGGGGACGTCGTAGACAGAACGCCTTAGGCACGGAAAACAGTGACCAATTAGGCCTGCAGGGCACGAAGCGCCGAGAATAATAAAAATTTCCTAATTTTGCACATAAAATTTTCCTTAGCTAACCTCTCTCAATTTCAGACTTCGGTACGTGGCAAAACGAACTGTTTGGGATTGTGCGGATAGTAAAAATTAACGAACAACAGTTTTTAGAGATAACTGAAAAACCTGGCATAACATCGTGCAACAATCACACTTCATAGTGAAGTGGGTAAGCAGCTTCTTTGATTTTACTAAAGTGAAAGTTTACCCTTTATCCTTTATTTTAAAATTATTACGTCAAATGGTAAAAGTTCAAAGTAGCGTCCCCTAATAATCACGGAAGACATCGGGCAGCTTTGTCGCCAATTTCTGTGACAAATAAAATAAGTACTTACCATTAACCTCCTGTAATCTGCCAGGGGGAAACCAACTGCCCCCTGTAACCAAAAAGGTTGGGGTATGTATATTTAGGTAACCCCTAGAGAGGACTGTAGACAGAACGCCGAAGGCATTTGAGTAACGGAAAACAGTGAACAATGAGGCCCGCGGGGCCGAGAGTAGTAAAAGTTTCCTAATTTTGCACTTAAAATATTCCTTAGATAATATCTATAATATGATAAACCATTCACTTATTAAATAGATGTGTTAAAATAATAAATTCAGAGCAAAAATGCGACGGGGCTGCCTGATGTCTTCCGTGATTTTAGGGGACGCTACTTTGAACCTTTACCCGTCAAATTTTGATGACCTATTTCTAGTAAACCCATGGATTCTTCAAAAATCAAATTAAATTCCGGAGGTAAAATAGTTCCCCAATTCAGATCTCCAGGGGACACAATGTGAGAGGAAGACATGTAAAGACAGAAAGGAAGCTGGAGAGAGGAGGTGGAGAATAGGAACATGGAACGTGAGAAGTCTGCTGAAGGAGGAAAAGTTGGAAAACCCAAGAAGAGAAATGTCAAAAAAAAAAGGATTTGATTGGTGTAGGCAAAACAAGATGAGAAGGACAAGGAAAGGAGAATTGTGAAGATGCAACGTTTTACTTTAGCAGAGGCAAGAGAGGGAGAAATAGTGTGGGACTGCTTGTGAACAAAGAATCTGATATGTGTATAAATAGGGTATTATATGATGGTGACAGAATAATAGCACTTAAGATGAATGCAAGACCAGAAGACATACTAATCATACAAGTATATATGCCAACCTGTGACCATGATGATGAAGTAGATGAAATGTACAGTAGGATCGAAAACATTTTGGAGGTAGAGGGAAAGGGATACTGTAACATTGTCATGGGGGATTGGAACACCAGTGTGGGAGAAGAGAAGGTTGGAGGAGTGGTGGGCAAATATGGAATTGGGAAGAAAACCAAAAGAGGTGAAAGGCTGATTTGAGTTTTGTAAGGAAAGGAAGATGATCATTACAAACACATGGTTCAAAAATCATAAGAGATGGTTATACAATTGGAAAGCACCTGGAGATGGCTATAGAAAGCAAATAGATTTTATTTTGGTAGAAGAGAGATTTTGAAACTGAGTGAAAACAGCATGCGGGGTACCTGTAGCAGATATATGCAGTGATCATATGTTGATGATGGCAGAACTGAAAATACGTCTGAAGAAAATCAAAAGGACACCAATGATTAGGAACTGGAATTTGGAAAAGTTAAAAGACTTGAACAGGAGAGAGATCGAACAAAAGTTAGAGCTAGAGATTGAAATTCCTAGAGCAACACTTAGGGATGGAGTTGAAAATAAGTGGAATAAAATTAAATCGGGAATTAAAAAGGTCTTTGAAGTCATGGTAGGATACAAAAAAGGTATGAGAGCTAAGAAGCCCTGGATAATACAAGAACTGATAGACAAAATGGAAGAAAGAAGGAGTTTTAAAAATCAAAACATAGAAATGGGAAAAAGGAAATACAGAAAACTGAACACAGATCTCAGGATAGAAACAGACAAAGCCAGATAGAAATGGCTTGAAGATGAATGTAAGGAAATCGAACTATTGGACAGGATAGAACGACATGATCTCGTACATAGACGAATAAAGAATATTACATGGGATGGAAGATCAAGAGCAAGGGTGCAGCCGAGAGATAGAGGACAAACAAGGAAATCTACTAAAGGAAGGCAACGCAAAAATGGATAGGTGGAAAGAATATATGGAAGAACTTTACAAGGCCGAAGATAAACCTCTTAACCTAGAAATGGAAAGAGAAGAGTTGGTAGATAGTAATAACACCGGGGGAGATATATTGATGGAGGAAATATGTGCAGCCATGAAAGATACGAAGAATGGAAAGGCAGCTTGTATAGATAGCATACCAGTGGAGCTTCTCGGATATTTGCACGAAGGTGGAATGAAGCAGATGACATCCTTATGCAATGAAATATACCGGAATGGGGAATGGCCAAAGGATTTTCTGAAAACAGAAATGGTAGCACTGGCAAAGAAGGGGACAAGAAAATGTGAAGAACATCAAACCATCAGTCTAATAAGCACATGCAGCGAAGCTTTTGCTGAGGGTTTTAAATAGAAGGCTAATTAAAATCATGGAAGAAAATGTACATAAAGAACAGTTTGGTTTTAGAAAAGGGGTGGGGACAAGAGATGCCATTGGTGTCATTCGAATGATTGGAGAAAGATACTTGGAGAGGGGCAAAAGCGTGAGTTTGTGTTTTGTGGATTTGGAGAAAGCTTTTGATTGTGTGCGATGGAAGAAACTGATAAGAATTTTAACAGATAAAGGAGTGGATTGGAGGGACAGAAGACTTACAAGTAAATTGCATTTGGGGCAAGAGGCAGCAATCAGGATAGAAGATAAAAGAACAGACTGGTTTGAGATCGGGCAGGGAATGAGACAGGGTTGCTGTCTATCTCCAACACTTTTCATTATGTATGCTGAAGCGATGATAGAAGAATGTTAGAATGGAGATAAAGAAATAAGCATTGGAAGGAGAAGGATCGAGTGTATTTGGTTTGTGGATGACATGATCCTGTTGGCTGACAACACAGAAGACTTGAAGGAGATGGTGAATAAATTAGAAAAAATGGAGGAAGGATATGGATTAAGGTTAAATCAAAAGAAAACAAAAGTTATGCGAGTAGGTGAGTTTGAAAATATGGAGGTTTATGTTAAAGGCAAAAGACTGAAACAAGTGGAAAGTTTTAAATATCTCGGAATGGAAGAGACAGAGTGAAAAAGAAATACGAGCACGCATTGGTATGGCAAAAGAAGCGTATAGAAAGAAGAGCAAAATATTAAATAGTAAACTAGAGATAACACTACAGAAAAAGATAGTAAAATGTTTTGTATGGAGTGTACTACTGTATGGCTGTGAAACGTGGACATGGTTGAAGAGAGACAGGGAAAGAATTGAAGCTTTTGAGATGTGGACCTGGAGGAAGATGTTGAATATCAAGTGGTGGGATAGGCTAAAAAATGAGGAAGTGTTGAGAAGAGTAGGAGAGGAGAGAAGAGAAGGCTGATTGACATCAGTACTAAAAGAAAAAGAAATTGGATAGGACATGTAATGAGAAGAGACTGTTTGTTGAAGGATGTGGTGAAGGGCATGGTAGAAGGCAAGGCCAAAAAAAGGAAGAAGGAGAATGAAGACGACTGACGTTCTAAAAGATGGAGGAGGTTACAGGGAATTGAAGAAAAGAGCAGCGGACAGAGAAAAATGGAGAAGGGGCAACTAGGACTTGCATAAAGCAGAAAACCTATGATGATGATTTCTAATAAAAACTAAGCACTCATTCCTTACCTGCTTCCTGGGTATTTGATGCCATTTGTTAAACACCTTCAACCTGGTATACTCTCCAGTTAAATATTCGATTTCCTGTTCCAAACGTTTAAATATTTCATTGCCCTGTGATCTGGTAAAGGCAACTGTGTAATGGATATCAAAGTCTTGTTTCTTAATTTTCTGCCACTTCAAATTGGTAGTTTCCAGTGGATTTGGTAAAGATAAAATTGGCTTCGGCGATGAAGGAAAATGATTTACTTGGAAATCATGTTCGAATTCACTACTCTGTTCTGCTTTTACCGTTTTGCAGTTTCCCTTGGCTAGGAAAACATCAATGTTCTTTTGACAATTGTCCTGCTTTAACTTTTTGTGTTCTTGTACATTTGCATCGGACAGCATTCGTTTTTTAGACTTCCGTGATCCATTATTACTAGTGTTATGCTCAAATCTCATCAACAGTTTTGTGCCAGTCATTATGAAATATCGGTAGCGTATTCTGCTCGTGAAGTTTCTAGCCCCAATCACCATGTAATCTTGTGATCAGGGAAGAGGGAGAACTATTGTAATTCTTCCCTGTTGTTATCTTTAGAGCTTGGACGATTTAAGAACTGAATCCAATATTTTCTATTAAATTTCCCGCCCGTTCATAGAGATTATAGTAGCGTGGCCCCCTTCCCTCCAAGATAAAAACTGAAAGTAGAAGGTAGCGCAGGTTTGAGCTGCGCTGCCATTGGCTGGAGCAAATCCATCTTCATGACGTCAGAGTTTGCCAAGAAGAAGCGAACTAATGGTGCTAATAGATAGGAGCATTTGCTCATTTAAGGCGATTGAATTTATTTGTTTAACTAACATCGTTATTTTATTTTTGATGTTATCTTTATTGATAATTTGATCATTTACTTTTTATGTTGTATATTCTTTTCCATTATTTGTTTTGTTATATTTATTTTAAATAGAAATAAATTCACCGCCGGACTCGAAACAGAGACGTTCAGGTTACCTTTCCGATGCAAATAAAGGTCTATGCTATAACCGCTAGGCCACAGTCGATATGGAAGATGTTGCTATCAAACATGTCCTATGGCTGTGAATAATATCCGGAAGTGTGACATAAAAAAAATCCCTTTAGACCTTTTTCAAATTAAATTTTTTATTTTGTTTCATTTAATTATTTGATTGGTTTATTTTGATTTTTGATGTTATTTTCCTTACCTTTACAGCAGGTTTCAAATTTATTCGGACACTTTAAAAATAGCACATTGTCAATAGCTTTGACCTTTATTTAATTTCTACACCAATGATAATGCTTCAAATGAACTATAGGCCCTCTAAATATAACAAAAACATAAACAACTCGCAGTGGCGGATCTAGAACTTGGTCAAGGAGGGGGCTGGAGGGGGCGGGGGTAACTGGGGGGGGGGCTAATCAGGTGGTTTGACTAAGTTTTAAGTTATTTCAAATAACCACCCCCTCCTCAGGGAAATGATGGTCCTGCAGTCTTTCCTATACTGAAGTTTGTAAATGTAAATTTGTAAAATTATTGCAGTATAAAAAATATTTACAATTTATCTAATTGATATAAGTTCAGGACCAATGGGGGAGTCTATAGCCCCTATAGCTCCCCCCTTAAATCCGCCACTGCAACTCGTTATTTTAAAAAAACACTTGAAACCTTAGAAAAAAATTGAAATGGAGCGTTTCACATTTATTTGGACAGGCACGATTTAGCACCAGTTTAAACAATAATAAAAATATTTAACGACCACTGAGACCTCGCCCTTTGTTGATAACATCAAAAACTCTGTTTGGCATTGATTAAATAAGTTCTTGAAGAGTTCCAGGATCCAGACAGTACCAGGTATCTTCAATTGCAGACTTCAATTCAGAAACTGCCGTGCATTTTTGTACACCTGCCTGGCCATAATGCCCCACAAGTTCTCGACTGGATTGATATCTGGGCTTCTGGATGGCTACGACAAAACTCGAACGTTATGTGATTCCAATCACTTTTTGGTGTCCTTTGAATTGTGTATTAGTGCATTATCTTGTTGAAAACGCCAGTATTCTCCACAGACAACTGCTCCAGCAGGCAAAAGATGTTCTTCCAAGATCTCCTGGTACCCCTTTGAATTTAATCTTTGGAAATAAACGCCAATGTTGATATTCCATTGAAGCCAAATGCTTCCCACACCATCACTGATCTGCCACTCATTTGACTTGATAACGTCTTTGGTTCTTTTCTCAAATCATGCCAACAGCATGCCACCCGTCTGGTCCATCCATATTGATTTTTTTTTCGTCTGAGAAAAAAATTTCCAACCATTCGTCGGACCAGGACATGTGTGTTCTAGCCCATGTCTATCTGTCACGTTTGTGGCGGTTTGTTAATGGTGGAATGGAATGCAAACGTCCGTGTCTCAGCACTGAAGAATTTTTCTTGGCTCTGTACACTGTAGTACTACTGCATGGAAGTTCCAATGCAGTTCGAATTCGCCTTACAGATGTGCATTCATTAGATGCTGCGTTGACAATGCGCCGCACTTCACGAGGTTCTAAGATTGCTTTCGGCCCTGTTTTATTTTTTGGTGGTTTCTGAACTTCTTTTGATTTTAGGAAATCAGCAACTGTAGGTTTTGGTCTGTTGACAAAAGCAGCGGCCTCACGTACGGACTTTTCTTGGCTAGCAAAGGCATCAATTTGACCTTTTTCTTAATCGGTGATATTTTTGCCTCGTCCCATTTTAGCTCAGTGTTTCAATTCGAAGCCCAGTGAAAAAAAATGACCCATGCAATGTTTTAAAGTACTTTAATTTGCATATATACCAAAGTAAATGGGTTGTCTCATTGAGTATTGAGGGTCCTGTCAACACCACCTAGACAGAAGGCCTGCTCACAGAAATGTCATACATTGTTCTATCACACAGAAGCAGCTATTGTTATTCGTATTTCTAGCAATAATAAGCCGTCATTTTGGCCGTTTGACGATGATTAACAATGTATACAGTTTCTGTGCACAGGCCTTCTGTCTTGGTGGTGTTTATCCTGTCCACGGTCTATAGATATTCATGGTCATCAAGCTTCGGCCATTTTTCATTGTTTCGAGAAGCTAAGGAAAACAGATCGCGCCAGGTGCCGCATAGATCGCACCAGGGCCGACCGTGACCTGCGATAGAGGTTTTTCATTTAAACTGAAAATGAAAGTAAAGTTTTTGTCTGTCGATAGGGCGGCGCTGCAGGCGTTTTTGGGCCGATTGTACATGCAGCGCCACTTTTCAATAGAGTTCCGTGCCAAACATTGATTTGATTTTTATTTATTTAACACTGGCTTTTTATCTGAACATAGTTTTATAAAATTTTTTCAATGTATATTCAATAAAAACAATATGATTCTAATGTTTCGTACAATTCTTTGCGCACCTAGTACATTTTTGTTACTTTTATTTCTTGGTGGTGACAAATCCTTCAGGTGTTGTAAAGCTCTTAATCCTATTTCTCGTTTTTCGTAACGGAGTTCTCTTTCTGCTACTTCAGTCTCATTTTGTAAATTTTTAGATGGAATAGCTCCATTTTTCAATATTGGTCGAAAATTACCGATTTTATGTGCAATTAAATTTTCTATGTGAAATCTTTGGAGCTGATTTGCATTTTTGACAACAAATTTTAGCTAAATTCTTTGGAGCTGATTTGGAAATTTGAAGTAATGTATATCATTATTTTTGATTTTGCTGTTGTTTTGACAATAAAAAATAGCATATTTAGACATCTGCTGATTAATCATTTAATTCAGATAATTATTGTTTTTAAGAATACACAATTGATCAATGTTTATATTCTTTTCCGGACAATAAAGAGTTTTTCGATAGAAAAACAACTCAAACATGCAAAAGAGCCGTCCGCTTCAGCAAACTATGACGTCACAGCCCAGCTGTTTGCTGATGGCCGAACAGTATCCCTCTGGAAAGATACGAACTTGCGCTACTTTCTACCATACTTCTACTCTTTTTATCTTGCCTTCCCTCCACTGGCACGGATAAATTGCCCTGCTCCCGACCAAGTGCGCATATGCGTGGACTTTAAAAAAAAAAAGGTTAAACATTAAAAGAAAAAAAAAAAATGATTCATGGATACAAATGGTTTCGGCGTTCTTCGTCTTCGTACGGCGGTGATGATCGATTGTATTGTTCAGGTAAAATCTGACGGAGTTTGAAGAAAACTCCCAAGTCCACGTGCATGCGTACTTGGTCGGGAACAGGGCGATTACAGTGCTCGTCTGGCGCGGTACGATAGGGATGGCACCAATGACGTATATTAAAGATAGACTCCAAATCATATTGTTAATAACGGCAAAAAGTGAAGCAAATTGAGCCATGACAGTTCTAAGCAGGAGTGAGCCGTGGAGTAATTGTTGCCGTGGCTGCTTTGTTTTTGAAGATTTTGGGCCCAGGGAATAATTAATTCAAAACCATTCCTCAAAGTTGTTCTGCATACAACTATACAAACAGACACGAAAAAGGATCAGGAATCATTTCCCACAAGCATAAATCAAAAATACATAACTAAAATGAAAATACATAACTGAAAGACGATCGAAACGAAATTGAAATTGAAACCATAATCGAAAAATTGTTTATAAAATATAATAAAATACTTCGAATATAAAATAAACGAAAAGATAAACTTATCACTCCGTGATCGGCGTGTGAAAGAATTATTAATCAGCTACTCTCATGTTTAGCCATGTGTTTTGCATCATCTTCACTCACTTTCGGCCATGACAGTTCTGTGCATGGAGCTTCCCAATTTGCTTCAAGTAACAACAATTGCTTCGGAGTCTACCCACAGCCCACTAGATAAAGGCCTGAGTGCTGTTTTCAAAACGGCGGCGCTCGCAGGCGGACTGTCTGTGTGAAATAAGATGGAATAGAAAATTATATCACAAATTTGCTTTAATCTTCTAACGAAATCTAAGTTTTTGAACTTTGTTATTTAAATGGCTTTATGCTTCAATCAAAACAATGGCAACATACGTGCAAATAAATATAGTTTCATTTTTTTCAAAGTAGAGCCATCTATGGAGGAAGAGAAAAAGCATATTTTCTATAAAAAATTTCGAAAGCATATATAATGGTTTTAGAAATCTGCAAAAATTAGTTCCTGTAATAGATTAATTATTTTGGTTAGATTTTGTAAGAAAATTACAGCAAATTTATGAAATAATTCTTCTATTCCATCTTATTTCGCCTGCGAGCGCCGCCATTTTGAAAACAGCACTCAGGCCTTTATCTAACTAGAGGGCTGTGGTCATATACGTCATTGGATGGCACTCAAAGGAACATGGTTGTGCGCATGCGTTTCTTTTGGGTGCAACTAAAACCTGATAGCATGCAGGCCAGCCTACACCACCGTGAAGATATATAACGAAATCTCAGTGTTTTCTCTCAGTGAAATGAATTATTATTATTATTTATATTATTTTTAGTTTTTTATTTAATGCTAATGAAATGAATAAGTTTTTCTTTTTAGTTTTTTTTTTAATTTATTTTTTAATTTTCAGTTGAGATGTATGTGTTCGTTTCCCTAACTGAATTTTTTTTTCTTACCTACCTACTTAAACTGTAATTTAACGTTTTTTTATATCACTTTTTTGATTTTTTGAGATATTAATTATATAATTAAAATAAAATTTTCGGTTTATAAATGTTTATAATGCCTGTCTGCATTAGATCGGAGTTCGTCAGTTCATTATTTTTAATTTTCAATTATTCTCAATATTTGAACACGCAAACTTATTGGAGTAATAATATCCTAGCGGGTGGACAGGACCGTACCCGGGGGGGAGGGGGGGGGTCTG
>JAHWFO010079372.1:236439-257966 GCA_023313115.1 Rhysida immarginata | reverse complement strand
TCAGTCCTCAGCCCTCCCCCCCGAAAAAAAATTCTTTATATTATTTTTTAAAAGATATATTTCAGGTATATAAATGTATATACAGTATAAGTTTTCGCTGATGTCTTGTGCACATCACGAATAATTTTAAAAAGAACTGAAAATAATTTGAATATCCGAAAATACAGCCAAGTAGCATTTAACCACGGAAGGACTTCTTAAATTTTCGCTGAAATATTTATCCAATTTAATCCGTAATATATATTGATAAATTTTTACAATTTTATATATTATTTTTACACACACACATAGACGCGCGCACACAATATAAAATATTACATAGACCCAGCTGGGACACTGTCGGACTAAGTAATACTAGTAAATGATACTAGTACTAAATATGCTTATGCCACAATCGGCCAGTATGTTGCGTCAACAATGGTACTGATTATGGCTGATGAAATGTATGCTTACCTTAAGTTTCAAGCATGGTCTAGGCCTATAGATATAACCATGGTTTCAAGTATTAAGGGGAATAACAAATAAATAAATAAATAAATAAATAAATAAATAAATATATCATTATTTTTTTTTTTTTAAGTCTTTGGCGAGATGTTAAATTAAAAAAAAAAACAAATATGCGAGTATAACTTCCAAGAGTGCAGCTGTTCAAGCTATTACTGAAAAAATGAAGGGTTTTTTTTAAGTTTGGTATAGTTATTTATCAAGTATCTACAGTGCCCACATAACATCGTTTACCACTGACGCGGTGCGATAGGGATGGCACTCAAAGGAACATGGTTGTGGCTGGCCTGCATGCAATCGGGTTTCAGTTGCACCCAAAAGAAACGCATGCGCACAACCATGTTCCTTTGAGTGCCATCCAACCAGAGACAAATGAAGATAAGAGACTGGCAGTGCTCTATTCATTTTGCTGAGCGCTACTGGTGCCACCGGAAGTGCAGCGATCGCCATTAAGAGAATGGCAGAAACCTAAGGTGGCGTATGTTCTCAATGTTATTACAGCTATTTTTGTAGATGACTTCAAGAGGTATTAGTAAGCGTAACCTGTTTTCTGATTTTTTTTAAAAAAACTTTATTGCATTAACTAACGATAACGTATACTTTTAATGACTTTCAATAGCTGATTCAATGCCTTACGAATTTTTAAAAGAGCGCGTACAACTCGCAACTCCTATCGTTATTGTAATAGTGGAGGCTTAGCCAGACACAAGTGAAAACATAGATGAAGAAAACTGAAGAAGCAAAGTTATTTCTTCATCCATGGTGAAAGTAAATGAATCTAGAGGAAGGATGAATTTATCTTTTCAGTCTTAACTGATTTTTATTATTAATAAAGTTGATTCTTATAACTTAATCAGTCTTAATACCTAATAAATATTTTCATTTGTATTGCTAAATAAAAAGTAAATTTGAAGCCTCTTCATACAGTATTACCAATGAAGTTTCGAAAATAGCTTCAGTTACACAAAAAATTTAAATTGATTTATTCTTTATTGATTTTTAAATATAATAAGTCGTGATAAGACACTGCGTATATTTTCTCCACTTATTTTTTCTGTCAGTCGCTTGGTTTCATGGTGATATCTAATATTACAGTATGTGATGACAATAAGTCTAATAAGTCGAAGCACATGATCGTCAGAAGGACTCATTTCAAATGAATGGTGAGTTAAATTAGTGAAAATATTAATTTTGTTTTCGGTTATAAAATGTAATGTTTTTGCTAGAATTTTGATAGGCATATTCAATTTAATTGCTCTTTGCTCTCCTAGATTATAAAATTCACTCCTAATGATTTTTTCTGAAATTTTGCACAGGTATACTACATCTTTCGATGGTGTAATAAGGCCTCCTTATTTTTTTTTCTCAATGAAATTAAGGCTGTGGTAGCTCTGATATTGCTCTTTCAACGCTTCTTTACATTGAATGCAGATTATAGATTTAATTACAGACCTAGAAACAAATCCTGCCGAATCACAATATTTTGACAAGATTTTAATATCGGGAATTGGATAATATTGAGACGCGTAATCTGATATGATTATATTCATCAGAGTTATACATGAATTAATGTTTTGTGCCCTGTACTCAATTTTAACCTGGTAAATTTGATGCCAATCAATTTGTCATTAATTTAATGTTTAATAAAAAATGCTGTATAATTTTGATGCCGAAATAAAGATGTGTCCACTTTTTACGAAGAATGCCATCCTTTGGAAATCTACAGCGCAAATGTTTCGTTTTCAAATTTTTTTGTTTAGCTTTGAAATAGCTATTATACACGGGTGTAAGAGCTTGGTGCTTATTTCTTGCGTGACAGTTTTTTTTAATGTATTCATCACAATAAAAACGTTTATACCTATATTTACTGAAATATCAGATGTTTATACTATATGTATAAAAAAATTTAAAAGCTGCGTCACAAAATTGTTTTAAGATAACAAAAAAAATGCAATTTTAATTTTTGTTAATCTGATAATAATGGAATATTTGTAAAGGCAGGACATTTAAACTGGAAGGATTTTTAAAAGTTTAATTGCTATCAATAAACAAACCTAACATACTTCATCAAATATTAACTAATTGATTTTAAAATTTTAAGTTAAAAGAAAACCTGGTAACCTAAAATATTTTTGAAAAGGTACTTAAATTGTTTTGTTGTGTTTTTTTTGTTTTTTTTAACAAAAAACGAAAAGGAAGAAATAATTCTCAGTTCAATAAAATAATCAGTTTATTAATCCAAATATTGTAATAAGCAATTAACTAATAATATAATTACTTGTGAACTGAAGTATTGGATCTTTTTTAAAAAATCGATTTGACCAATATGTATGAGAATGTCGTCCAGAAAAGGGGATTATAATTTGTACATCTCGTACTAATCAACAATAATTTGGATTATAATTAGTGAACTGTATATTTTATTTTATTAACTTTCAAATTATAATTTATAAAGGAGAATTTTCCTAGTTAATTCTTTAATATAATCTCTTCCTCCTTTTCCATTTAAACTTTTTTTTAAAATTTATGTTTAAGAATAACTTTATTTATCACCAAATAACTTTTTATCGGATGGGCCGATTTGGATGATTATTTTTTTTTTTAATAGAGCAAGTTTTTCTGGTGGTCCCATAATAAATTCATCCAGATATCTTGGGTAGATATTATAAAAAATAATTTTTTGCGATTGATTCACATGCATTGCCTCCGGCAGTCAGCGTTTCTTGCCAATCCCGTAATGGCGGCGCGAAGGCACCACTAGAGGGGAGGTCACTGCCAGTCTCTTTCTTCATTTGTCTCTGCATCCAACCAACGATATGAAATCCAATGATTTGAACTATTAAAACTACTTTTTAGTAGTTTTAATAGTTCAAATCATTGATGAAATCAGACTAGACAACGCCACCTAGAAACAGGTGGCGTTGGACTAGATCGCTCATGAGCTGCTTTCAGCGCCACCAACGCGTCAAATGAAAGCCTGTCGGCCATTGCTTTGGTTGGCAAAAAAATGGCCTTCATCGTATGTTTATGTTTGAAGTTTGCGTAGACAAACACAGTGAAACTCAATGCCGATTTCTTGTCCAGCTTTAAATTATAGTAATAGGTATATTAAAGGTTCACCACTGACCTTTCACAGGTGTGTTTTTATCTTTCTGCGTCTTAAAATGTTTTTCCCATGTAAAAATCCTGGTCGTCTTTTATATCGTGGTTGTTTATACATAAAAGATATCGATATTCAATAGGAGACGGTAAAGAGAGATCGAATCTTTAATGTTTTAATGCTAATCCTAATTGTTTGTAAGCTTTCACAGCAATATTTTTTTAAGTAAACAAACTAGAAAGAGTTTCCAAATATTACTTTGTCATTTTAATTCATTTAATGCACTCCGTGTAAAGGTTTATTTATTAAAATGTGTATAGCTCTAAAGCGAAGTCACGAATGGATGATTTAAAAAAAAGAGACGTTAAATGAATGACATTGAATGAATTTATTAACTCTTTTTAGTTTGTTTAGTTAAAAAATCACGCTATGGACGCTTACAAACAATAATTGATAATTATTTCTGTCATATTTATTAATAATTATTTCTGCTGACATGGTCTTTACCACAGATTACCGAGTACACAGATACGACATTAGAGGGTGTGAGCGGTTGCGCTTGGCATGCAGCGATCCTGGTGAAAAAGAGGGGAACTAGGTTTCCCTGTCATGGAAATTCCATGGGAACTATGTTTCGTCTGCTTTCCCGTTGTTATTTTTGTGAAAATTTTTACATTTTTCGCTTGCACAATCTCTCAATAGTTTTAAATAAAGTATTTTTTTTCCAATATAACATATTTTCTCTACATTTTTTTTCTGATTTAAATTGAAAAACAACTTCCAAAAAAACTAAATTTGAAGCAGTTAGTTTTATTGATAAAAGATTTATTCACATAATGTTTGATAATTATAAATCTTATTTACATTTTACTTGATAAATCTTAAAAAATTAATAATAAAAAAGATTATTATTATTATTATTATTATTATTATTATTATTGTAATATTATAAAAAAACAATTGCTTCATATTTTAATATAAAATCAATAAAAAATTATTTAATTTTTTTTTGTTACAAAAAATTCTTATTGCTCAACTGCATTTGTAAATATTGGTAAATACTTATTATAATTAAAATACTGTTGGTCTTTTTTAACATTTTAATTTGAAAAATAATTTAATTTTACCTGAAACTCCATAAACTCGCATAATATATATAAAATTAAGAAACTAGTGCTGTAATATTATACAAAAATAATTCAACAATAATTTATGTTAAATTAAACACTTATTAAAAGAAAATGACTTTAAAAATTTGGTGTAAAAATAATCTAATTTCAACAGAGATTTCTACTCTGTACTTGAGAGCAATTGCAGACAAAATTTTTGTATACCTATCTTCATCCGTTCTTGCTACAGTAATATTTCTGTAGTAATAAAAAGACTGTTCCTTTTTTTTACATTTTTGCCTAAAAATATTTCAATTTTATCTGAAACTTCCATAGATTTTTCTTTCAATTTTTTTTTACTCACTGCTTATAAATAACATCTTCTATAGCAGACTTGTGAAGTGAATGCTCTGGCAAAAAGAGAGAGCTCCTTCCACAACGTAACGGGGAATGCTCTTTACCCGACTTGAGTATTTTATCGATGAAATATGAATGAAATGTGAATGAAATATTAAGTCAAGATTGATTAAAATACATGACAAAGGTTTAAAATACATTCTACTTATCAATTTTTTTACTTTCATTTCGTTTTTTCCAATTAATTTTGGAACTCAAATACACTGTTTTTCCATTGCAGAGTACACAGTGTCAAGTAATTCCCCTCTTTTTCACTTGAGGGCGCGACCGTCAAAGCGCAACCAATCATCCCATGTTAAAAAAGGCTTATGTCGCATCTGTCTACTCGGTAATCTGTGGTCTTTACCGCACTGAGATTCGATCTCTCTTTAACGTCTCCTATATTCAACCATGTTACCGTCGTTTCAGTGATACCAGAATGATTGTTTAGAATAGGCATTAAGAAACCTGGCAGGGGCGCTGCAGTCGCATTACATTTTGCACCATCTAGTGTGTAAAATTTGTACTTTTATATTGTAAATAAAGATTTTCATTTGCTTGATTGGAAATATTTTTAGATTGGTGGAATAAAGATAGCATGTAATCAGCACTAATTGGATGGTTTATTGGATGGCCACAGTAAAAATGTTTTCCACATATCTTGCTGTATTTACTTGGATTCCATATTTTATCCTTACTATTGAAAATGTAAATATGTATAAAACCATTAATGCATTTGTATAAGTATTAAAAAGAGTTTATACTTTATCTGCCTAATTATTTTAATCCATTTATTTCGCCATTCAGAATTCTTTTTTATACTTGGCAAATTAAACATAGATATCTTTGGTATCGAATAACTATTCGAATTACATCCTAGGATGCAGCAATAGATGCCGCCACACGTCCTTTTTAGTGACTGTTTAACAGCATTTTCTATTGAGGAATCCGCCATTTTACAATATATTAATTTTAAATATCAATACTAGGTGGTGCTAAAATCATAATAATTATAGTGTCAAGTTTCCTATTATTTATGAAATTATATACCGCATTTATTAAAAAGCATCTAAGTTTGGGAGAGGTCGCTTAAGAAATTTCAGACTACAAGCAGGATGTTGGTGGGGGGGGGCTTTCTCAGCTGGCGACAAAGCGGATATATATTAATGGCGCTTTGGCTGGCAATAATAACAGTTATTATTAGGCTATGGTAGTTTATAGAGTAGTGTAGTGTTGGGCCAATTGCACTGGCACTGGCATTTTGCAACGGTGCCACTTCTGGCGCTAATGGTGCCGGAAGTGAAAAATAACCAGTGTCATGGCGCCATATGGGCACGCCACAAAGCATAGTATTAAAGCACGCCCCTCTAATACTATGCCACAAAGTAAAGAAAATACACTGGAGCTGGAGCACTTTGCCAACACCCCCTAAATATTTTTTTCTTTCCACCATTGCAGAGGATCAGCTTGCGTTAGATTTCTTTACAATATTAATTTAAATTATCTTTTTTATATCAAATAATGGCTTAAATTTTTTAAAATTTGGTAATACATTTTCAATTTCTTCCTATTTTTAGTGATTTATGAATCGTCTTTAATGTTACATGACTACCAGTATACGACGTATTTAATCAATACTATTGATTAAGCTTGGCACTGTTAATGGCACTGGCACTATAAAATTGCACTGTGCCAATGATGGCGCTGGCACCGCTGGCACCAGTCACCAGTGCCATGCTGTGCACCATCTGGCACAACACTAATATAGAGGCCTAGTCATCGGCCTCAAAACCTTCACTAGCTGCAGTTTCAATTTTTCATCACTAGAGGTCGCGATTTGGGTGTAAAACTTTGTAATGGTGTTCATATTCAAAGGGCGCGTTTTTTCAAAGAGATGAAGTATTTTTCTGCACCACGTTGTAAATCACAGTCGAGAAAAAAATAAATCGTTTCACCAATCTCCTTCAGACCCAGAATTAAAGAAAGCTTGGTTGAAAGTGAATAGCAGTAAATGTATTTTAAAAACAAAATATTTTAATCAATAAAAAACAAAAAATTTTAATCAATAAACTTCAACAATGACAAAAACATTTTGAAATGTAATAAAATGAGCTTTAATTATTTCTGTATTTTGTAAACATTTTAAAATCATAAATAACATCCCCTATACTTAGGGCACTTAATCTCACAGATGTGCTCTAGAATTGGGATAATTAAACGGTGTATGAATTTCTTTAAAGACCTTAAAACATTTTTCAGCCTTTATGAGTCTATTATTATTCCCAAAGTAACATACTGTGCACTAATTTGGTTTTCGGCCGGTTCTCAAGATTTTTTACTCATACAGCAAAAAATTACTAGAATTATAAATTTCTTTTAAATAATTTTCAACTGTAGTTGTTTTCTTAAACGTATTTTTGATAACTGTTTTAGTTTGTCGCGGATTTTTGATATCTGCATTCTTAATAATCTGAAAAAAAAAATCTTCACGGACAAATGTTCGCCCCGGGACAAAGCCCACTGTATAATAACAAGAGCTCATAAGGGAGAATGAGTCTCTTCCATGTTAAAGCTGGTCCCATCTTCAAGCACAAACTATGGGGATTTTAACGTGCTGCCATCTAATGGCGTTTATCAGCATCTCGTCGAAACCGAAACCTTTCACGATGCTGTTAAAAATAAGATCACGGCGTTCACTTTGAATAGGGTTTAAAAATCAAATACAGATGCTGTTAAAAAATAGGGAGTTCATGAAAATTATTACATCCTTACTAATAATTAAATTTTATTACAGTCTCTATGGTGATAATAGTTAAATAAGTTTTAATGCAGATTTGTATTAATAATGATAAAAAATTTGACAACCCAGGAAGACTTTGACGATATTTCCTAATTTCATTCGAAATGATGCTTCTTCTTTCTGAATTTAGTCATTGAAAGTAAATTATACGCTGTGCAACGAAAGAAAAACTGGGCGTGTCTAATTAAATTCCCAATTTCAATTGTTAGACGTTGTTGCAAAGATATAAAATGTTTATTATTTTCTTGCTTTTTATATCTATAATAATTATATATAATTGGATGATTGAAATGTATGTACTTTTCTGAAACAAATAATAACAATTAAAATGTGGTAGCATTATTCTGCCGTTTCTTCTAATAAATAGTAAAAAAATTCCAAAATGAAATGAGAATAAAATTTTGTAAATATTCCAAGGAACTTTAGCTGTGACATAGAAGTATTATTAAATTCGAGAATTTAAGGTCTAGCTAAGTTATTAGTAACCAAGGGAAATTCATTTAATTCTTTCCAAATTTACGTCTATTTTATTGCTCAAATATGGAATGATTGAGTTACTGAGCCTAGACAAAACGATTTCACGTATGCGTGCCCATGTCACAATGCTTAAAAGATGATCATGAAAGTAGCAGTTTATTAGGAGCTTTAGCAAAAAAGATACTTATAAGAATGCGCCCTTGGTCTGTACATTTATCCGGCCGTCCGCCGTTTGCACGATAACTTGAAAACGGATTAACTTTTTCAAATTCTGTTTTCAGAAATATGACCATCAAAGTCTTAGCGCGACCATATCAAGTTTCCAGAATTTTTCGTGGAACCCTTCAAGTCGAATTCACGTGCTAAAACAGTGAGTGTAAAGAATACCAAACTAATGGCACGTCATATAACAATCGATTTATCAAGAAAGAACACATTGTTACTTTCTGTTCATCTTTTAAGCATTACGGACATCGGCGCGCGCACGTGAAATCTGTGACTATGCACTTGGCGATCGTTATTTCAGAATTTAGCAACAGATTTTTTATTAAAATCTTTTTTCTTCGTTTCCGGCCTGCAGGCTAAGTACACATAGCTCAAAAATACACATTTTCTAAAAATATTAACAAAAACTTGTTAAAAATATTTACATACATAAAGTACTGTCTTGTGCCACGAAACTTGAACTGTGAAAATAATAATATAGTGCGTCTACAAGTATGTGTTTATGTATGTATTTATGTGTATACATGGATAAATGTGTAAAATTATGTAAACTTGTGTATATCAGTGTATATCTTTAGCCATACGTGTGTAAACTTCTGTATAAATGTGTAATATGCCACCCTTCGACGGTTAGATTTTGTCGAGATCGACAGCTTGTCGATGAGTTCAGCCTAGATCCCTTAGAACTTGGTGTACCCTCGAAAACACCTCTCGATGTGGATGGCGCCTATGAGGAAATGCATCCACGTTCAACCTGCTGGCTTCTGCAGCGTTACCAGCAGTAAGCCCATAGTAAAAATGAATGTTCGCATATGCTTCATTTGTGAAAATAAACGCCATAATAAACTGCTCAAATCAACGGCCAAGTCAATGAAATAACTTTCACACGTGTTACGACGAATCCTCTTCCTGTTTGGCTTGCAAAACAGGAACAGTAAATTTAAGAATAAATAGGTAAACCTACGTTTTTTCTAGGAAAAGACTCTAAATAAAAGAAAATAGACAAACGTCAATATCTCACACACGATCGAAACTAGATGTAATGTTTATAGGACATTTTTTGTTCCATTTGAACCATACAATGTTCCTAAACAATTATGCTGGATAAGTTTGGGTCACCCTGTATAAATATGCACACTGTTTTAAAATAAGAGAAGAGAAACGGTTTATTTAAAAATAAAAATTATATTTAAAGGAGAATGATTTCCTACTGAAAAAATGCGCACTTATGACTTGAATATAATACTTTATAAACTGAAAATTTACGGGTATAAACATTTTAACCGCCATAACCGTGTATTTTCATGGTGGCGCATAAAAATGTTAAAAAATTGAGTTTTTGTTAATGATGGATGTAAAAGAAAAAAAAGACGAGACACAAAAAAATCCTGGAATAAAAAGCAAATTGGACACACAATAGAAAGACCCTGAAAAAAAAAAAAAAAAGCTGACGTTTCGGATACAATCCTTGGTCAAGGCAAAAAAATGAGGTTTTTGTTACGTAATTAAATAATGAGAAGACGTAAAGGTCCAGGATTATTATATGATACTATACAACTAAATTTTAATAATAAAATGGTGCTGATAAATTGTTTTATTTATCAAGCATTGCTTTCTTTAAAAAAAATTAAAAACAATATTTTATGGGAAAAAGTTTAAGACCGATTACTTCTATCCCCTCCCCCTCCCCATTTTAGCAGCTTATTACATTTACATGATCAGCCAATTACTATTACGTCGCATGCAAATATATGCAAAATGTGGATAATTGTAGTGCATACACCATTTCAAAATGACTTTAAATTGGCAAAATACAAGCCCATCTATCAGAAAGGACAGACCCGCAAAACAACTCCTAGACTGCACCGCTTTATAGGTGCGAAAGTAAAAGAAACATGAAATATGTGAAATTAATGAAGAACGTAGTGTAAATATTAGTTGGAAAAGAGTTTCACGCCGCTCGAATAATGCTGGAATTCGAGTAACGAAACCTTTTATCTTCACCAAAAAATCGTAAATCTAGACTAGAATTTGCTATACTCATTTGTCATGGACATCTAAAATGTAGCGCAAAATCTTGTTTTCTGATAAAAACAAGTTTCAACTATTTGGCAATGACGGGATAAGAAATATTCGACTGTGTTAATGATGAAAGATTTAATCTTGCACATCACTTGCCAACAGAGACAATTAGCATTTTCTTACGTTGGATAGATGATAACATACATCAAATAGATGACATTACAGATCGATATGTATACAGAGATATTCTTAAAGATAAGAAATTCCAAATATAATGGTAAATACCAGGTCATTAATTAAATTCTTGCTTATTTCAGCAGCCTGAACCACTTAATAAAAATTTGCATCTTTATACCTATTCTTTTGAGAAGAGTCTTAATTGAAATTACTTTATCATAGTCAGCAAGCGGTAAATGAAAGGTCAAAATTCGAGCAACATTGTTTTTTGAATTCAAACTGTCACAAGACAACTGAGACATCTTAAAATGTACACTGAGTGGCCAAATTATTATGACCACCTGACAGTTTTAGGCAAATGAGCTATTGCGTCACAGCGCTGCCGCTAGAGGACTAGATAGCTATAAAAAAGGAATGCAGGTGAGGTGAAACATCAGTTGCACTGTGTTTTTTTCGACAATATGGGCAAAAAACGTGATTTAACTGAGTTTGAACGCGGGATGATCGTCGGCGTGCGCAGTGTCGGAACCAGTGTCAGCTAAACAGCTGAACTTGTGAAGTGTTCAAGAGCAGCAGTTATTAATGTTTACAGAGAGTGGACTACCAAGCAAAAAACCGGCTCTCAACGTCAAGCATATGATCGTCACAGGCTCCTAAATGCTCGAGCTGAAAGGAGATTGGCCAGAGTTGTCCAGGGCGATAGAAGAGCAACAGTGCGTCAAATAGCGGCAAATCTTAATCAAGGACAATCTGTGACCGCCCCTGAACGAACTGTTTGCCGCTCATTACACCGTTTAGACTATGGAAGCCGACGACCAGTTCGAAAGCCTCTACTGTCAGCCTTGAACAAGAGCAGACGTCTCCAGTTCGCCAAGGAGCACAAGGATTGGACAGTGGAAAAGGGTCATGTGGTCCGATGAGTCACGATTTCAAATGCATCATGCAGATGGCAGGGTTAGAATATGGAGAAAACAATACGAAAGCATGGATCCCACCTGCATCGCCACAACACTTCAAGCTGGTGGCGGCAGTATTATGGTTTGGGAGATGTTTTCTTGGAATTATTTGGGTCCTTTGATTCCTCTGCACGGACGTATGCGTGCCCAAGATTATTTAAGTATTGTCGCAGATCAAGTACATCCCGTTATGTTAATGGTGTACTCTGACGGGGATGGATACTTCCAGCAGGACAATGCTCCTTGTCATAAGGCTGGCATCTTCCTCAGATGGTTCGAAGAACATGCCGGAGAGTTTACCTTGCTTCGTTGGCCTGCACAATCGCTAGATCTCAATCCCATTGAGAATTTGTGGCATGAGATCGAACGGGCCATCAGGCAGCTGGATCCAGCACCATCAAATATGCAGGAATTGGAAGGTGCAGTTCTTCAGAGTTGGTCTCAAATTCCTCCTACAACATCTCATAGAATCCATGCCCCAAAGAATGCAAGCAGTAATAAGAGCGAAAGGTGGCCAAACACTGTATTAAGGGGGTAGTCATAATAATTTGGCCACTCAGTGTATGTTAAGCGTATGCACAGGATGCCTTGTCAACATGAAAAGCTCAGTTTTGGTTTTCAAAATTCCTGGATGGAGATGAATCCGTCGAAGATAACACCCTCTTTGGACGACCTCCTGCTGTTGATGGAGATGCACTGAAGGCAGTTGTTGCTGCTAATCTATGCCAAACCTGTCATGCATTAGCACAGTGGCATTATCATTTTTGCATACAGGGAAAAGTTAAAATATTGGATAAATGGCTCCTCCATCAGAACCCGCTCTAGCTTTCATGCCGCCCTGGACGCATATTACCGACTTTTACATTGCTAGAGTTCATTAGGACTTTTATGCGTTGTCCTATGATGTCAGAAGCAGTATGACTTAATAATATTTTTATCTTTAATTTAATCGTTTTTTGAAATAGATGTCTGTTATTTATCGCAAAATAAATTTGCTTCATTTTTTTATATCGCAAAATAAAATTATCGAACATGATTTTACTTCAACGGCACTGATGAATTTCGCGTTCTGTTTATTATTCGTTCAATGCTTGTGAATAGGCTTTTAAGAAACCTTTTTTTAATCAAAAAAAGTATCCAAAATTTCATTTTTATGAACTCTAGCAATATAAAAATAGGTAATATGTGCTCCGGACTAAAAGACAAACTGCTCCCTTTAAATATATAATTTTTAAAAATATAGAGGGTGTCCCCATGGTACACGTCCAAAATGAAAAACTGAGTCAAGGACCTCAGTACTTATGAGAATCATCCCCATGTATGTATCCGAAATGTTATTATTATGGCGATATGTCACGGAATATTAATTCGGTTAATATCTCCGATGACAAAGATGCTCGTTTTCGATCGAGAATAGTCTATAATTCCGGTCGAAAACGGAGGCGACGTCATCAGCGTGGATTCGAGCATCGTCACGCAAGAGCCAATGACAGAGGAGGAGTTCTGGCGAGTGCGGGCTCAGGCAAAGAGACGAGAGAGATCGACAGAGAGAGTTTGGCGACGACCGCGAGAGGTCTAAAGACACAGAAGCTCCCGACGAAGGCTGCTGAACGGCAGAGGGAATGCCATGCTTTCGGCAGGTCCAGGGAACGAGCTCATGCCCCCACGACGGAGACGACTTCGGAGCCAGCATTAGCTTCGTTGGTCCACGCTACGTCGTGCGGAGAAGCTAAGCGGGCGGAGGAAAAAGCTCAAGCTGCCACGACGAAGACGACTACGGAGCTGACAATTGCGCCGTCGGATAACGTCACGTCGTGCGAGGAAGCTAGACTGAGCTGGGAAACGAAACCTCAAGCTGCCACGTCGACGAAGACGACTACGGAGCCGTCAACCGCTTCATTGGAAAACGCCACGTTGTACGGAGCAGGCAAGCAGGCGGAGGTTTACGCCGACGCAAAGCGCGGGAGGCGACGGAGTGAAAGGTGTCCGTCGTCAGCGTTTGCATTTCTTCCCCGTGCCCCGAGAGCTTCAGTGGGCGACCGTTGCTACGCAACAGTAAGTGCGTTATTTAATGTGAGCTCTAAGGCTGGTTTGTTAAGAAAAGCCTTTAAAGAACTAAGTCGCCGGGAACTGCACAGGAGCACAATAGTGTGGGGACTATGGCCCTGTGGAATGCGGGCGTATCTGTTCAATGATTTTGGTTTCACCATAATTAGGTGTAGCTAAGTTTTGTTGTGCGCCGCATTAAGTTAAAAGAGTAATTAAGCTGTTTAGGCAATTACCCTTTCCCATAAGTTAATCTCTTTGTGTTCTGTTGCAAACGCTTATCTGTGATATTTTTTTAATTAGTTGATTTTGGACTTCACGGACGTTTAATTTACTTTGTTGTGACTTCTATGAATTAATGAACTCATTCATATAATGCTCATAGATGGAACTTTTGTGACAGTATCGCATTAGGCTGCGTGCTTTTGCATGTGAATTGTGTTCTTATTCCTAAATTGCAAAGCATTAACTAGAGTGTTAGATTAAGTGAATCTTTCGAAAGCCTCACGTTTTAGTGCATACTTAGGCTTTTTGTTTTTAGTTGTACAAACTAAATGGAAGTAGGGTTGGCTTTATTTTGGCATAATTTGTGACCGACCCAATTGAAATGCTGTTACTAAATTAGGTCTACCTATACGTTTGTAATTTTACGGATAGACTTGTGGCTTGCAAACTGTTCATTCCTTTTACTGTTGCAGTTTAAGCCATATTTGATGTGATTATTGTATTACATTTTAGTTGCTTAGCCAATAAGCTTTTGTCATACAACTTTAGCATCTAAGTTTTTGGAGTTGCTATCTAGCTGATTGATATTTGTTAAGGGTTTAGGCTAGATTCAGTTTAAGTATTTGCTATTGTGCTTAAAATGCTTATCCTTTAAGTTGTGAAAGGAGTTAAGGTTATTTATGCTAATTTACTTGTTACATAGAAGTGTGGTTACATTTAATTTCGGCATTTGAATTAATTTGTGATTTTGTTTTGAGTTGGTGGTTGGCATAGTTTGCCTTTAAGGAAGGAGTTCGCTTCTTTTCTTCTTGTTTATATTTACTTTATTTTACAATTGTCAATAAACATTTCATTTATTAATCTAATTCAGTCCACTGTTACATGTTATTTACTTTTCACTGCGCTACTCATATTCTAGCTAAATTTACATGTGACACGATATTAACGATTTTGTGATTTTGTCACTAACCTTACCTTATTCAATTAAAATGTGTGTTTTTGGGAATGTATGTCGTTTTGAGGAATTTGGTCAATGGAATTATATTCTTTGGGCAACGTAATATTCAATTTCAGAAAATGGACGAACTGCATGCATACAATTTTTCGCAAATCAAGGTTAAAGTAGGAAGTTCTGAGTTATTGTGAAGTTTCAGAAATCTTTGATGATGAATCTAAACAAAATAAATCAGGTCAGGAGCACTGATAGGTATTTAATAGACTGTCAGAAAAAAAAAACAGTACATGTAATAGGTTAAAAAAAAACATGCAATTTTAAAGGTAAAAATAGGAGTTGATTGTAAAATTGATATATCCTCTGGGAACAGCTAAATCAACTTAAAGGTTTCTACAGGTGGATAATTGAAAACCCACACATATTATTTGGAAAACATGTCATTACAATAACTGTTCGAAGTGTTTGCCACCAACTTCTATACACGCTGTCCAATGAATTAGAAACCCGTACTGATATGTAAAGCGGGATCACAGGTCAGAAACGATTGTGATATGCATATGAATGCAATCATGTGAGGTACATGCTCATTCCAAGCTGCAGCTGCTCAAGTTGAGCAAAACGGGGAAAAAGCAGACCTGTCTGAGTTCCAAAAAGGAGTTATTGTGGGAGCCCGTCTAGCTGGAGCTAAGATTTCCAGGACAATACAACTGACCGGTATCTCAAAAGGTCAGGTCTCCAAGGTGTTCAATGCGTGGAAACGGAATCCACAAGAGTTGTCGAAACGGCAGAATTGCGGATCAAAAACAATCAACACAGACAGGGACCGACGTCGTCTGAGACGGATTGTGCGGCAAAACCGAAGGTTTACTGTGGAGCAACTGACGGCAGATTTCAATGAAGGATCATCGCAACCCACCTCCTCCAGAACAATGCGCCGAGAGTTGAAGCGAATAGGGATGGGAAGTCGCATGCCAGTGAGGAAGCCCCTGGTGTAAGCAACAAACCGGAAAGTTCGCTTCCAGTGGTGTAGAGAACGGTGTGACTGGACAGTAGACGACTGGAAAAAGGTGATGTGGTCGGACGAGTCACGTTACACATTGTTTTGCACCGATAGCCGACAGAGAATTTGGCGGCAGCCCCATGAAGCGATGCACCCCTCATGTGTTGTGAACACTGTTCAAGCTGCAGGAGGAGGTGTCATGGTATGGCCATGTTTTATTGGTATGGCTAGGGTCCCCTGATATTCCTTGACAGTCGGGTGAAAGCCAAAGACTACCTGAACATTGTTGCAGATCAAGTCCATCCTGCAATGGTGCATTTGTACCCAAATGGTGACGGGTTCTTCATGGACGACAATGCTACTGTCCATCGCGCAAGAATTGTTCAGGAGTGGTTTTCTGAACATGACACCGAGTTGCAACATCTGCCATGGCCAGCGCAAAGTCCGGATTTGAATCCGATAGAGAATGTTTGGGACATGTTAGAAAGGGACATTCGTCGAAGGCATCCGCTTCCGTCTACTCTGCAGGACCTGAAGGTCTCTCTGACGAATGCATGGTCTGCGATTACCTTACCTGCATTGTAACGCCTTGTAGAGTCCATGCCAAACCGCGTATGTTCTGTAATTACAGTCAGAGGAGGGTCAATACCATATTGAAAACGAAGGTTTCTAATTAATTGGCCGGTGTGTGTATATCTTCGAAGGGTTACCGAAAAAATCACAAAATTTTTAATATCGTTAATAAAATCTTAAGAGTAATATTTTAGATAAATTACATGGGGGTGATTCTCATAGGTATTGAGGTCTTTCACTCAATTTTTCATTTTGGATGTGTACCGTTGGAACACCCTGTATATATTTTATTTTAAGTAAAGATCAATTGGTTTTAAATTATAATAAAAACGTATTATATTTAGAAAGAAACATTCAAGATAAGATTAACAGTCAAGAAGCACAAAACAGTAAAAATTAAAATGTAGGCTACTTGTACCTGGTTACAAATTGTTATTCGGATGCATTTTTAATACACAGTCTAATCAGATTAATGTGACCATCCCCTACATTCAACTTTGGCGGAATATGGTTACGTCCAGAAGGTACATACCAGTATCAGAGTTGGGGGGGGGGGGGTATAAGAAGGGTGTCAGAGGGAAGCAGAAAACATTGCAATTGTTGGACTCATGGCGAAATTTTTACCATTTATCAGACCTCTATGATCATTGGCTTCCGAGCCAAGGGCGGCAGTATTTCTGAAACGGCTAGTTTTGTGAACTGCTCGCGTGTCGCCAGGGTGAAAATGTACTGTGCATAGCAGAATGGCAATACTCAAAATTAGCGACGTGCCAAGTGTGGTGCCCCATGGGCCATAGTTGACAGGGGTGAACGACGGCTACGGAGATCCGTGCAAGCGCACAGACGTGCAACCGTGGATGAATCATGGTTTTTCGATGAATCATGATTTATGTTTTTTATTTATGGTTTTTCGATGAATCATGGTTTATGTTCCATCGGACAGATGGGCGATGTAGTGTACGGCGTTCAGCGTCAGAAATCAATCACCCTGCTACACGTGCCGCAAGGGTCCAGGCCGGAGGAGGCAGCGTTATGGTCTGGGGAATGTTTTCATGGCATTCCCTGGGTGCACTCATCATTGTGGACAACACCATGGACCAATGGAAGTACGCATCTGTTCTTTCGGACCATGTCCACCCCTACCTGCAGATTGTGTTTCCTCAGCACGATGGCATCTTCCAGCAGGACAATGTGCCATGCCGTGCAGCGCGCTGTGTCCGTGCATGGTTCGTAGAGCACGCGGATGCGTGCACGGTGCTCCCTTGTTTGGTTATGAGAGCTGATTTTGTCCGATAATGATAACCCAGTTCATATAATCTGTTTCTTAGTTTTTTGTCACTCAGTTTCACACCTGATTTAGCCCATTCACTGTTCATGTCTTTGGACGTCTGTTTTCTCATGTTCTTGCACAGCTTGCTCAATTCTCGATCTTGTCTCGGAGTTGTTGCCTTTAGTCTTCCACTTCTTTTTTGCCTCTTAACGGATCCTGTGATCTTGAATTTCTTCCATAAGTTGGAAACTTCACCTTGTGTGCATCCAAAGTACTTGGCTACATCTTGTTTGTCGCCACGTTGCAAGTTTTCAGTTATTCTTGTTTTCATATCATCGGACAGCTGCTTTTTGGAGTCATTATTAATGGGGGTCGACTTTAAAATGAATAATTCTTGGATTGCTATCATGGAATAACTCATTTAACAGAAAAGGGAGGTAGGTGAAGATTCAGGAATATAAAATGCAATTTACAAGTGAAATGGCACATATTAGTTTCTTATTTCTCAATATTATGCGTATTACTTTTTCTTTTCCATAGAAGAGCACTTCTGTAATTTTTAATGAAAATCCAACCATTAGAAGTCTACATAAAAATGGGCTATGAAAATCAAATATAGCTCTTTACCAATAAATTATTTTCCAAATGATTTTACGAGTAATTCGTTTTTAATTAATTTGTTTAGATGCACCGCAATGAGTTGGAATGCATATTAGTTTTTTCTTTCCAGGGCTTGTATAAAATCTTGCACTTGTTATAACCACCGACGTATTAGCAAAATTAATGCTTTTATTTAACGAAATCTCCTTAAGTGCGGCCCTTTATATTCTGAGGCATGATATTTCTTCAATTCAAAGCATGATATTCTTTCCTACCGGCATTCCTGTTTCAAACAAGTTCACGCAGCGCCCTTCGTAAATTGCATGGTAATTTTAGCCAAAGAAATAAATCGACAAATTTCGATTAATTGGGTATTTAACTTATAAATATTTTGTCACATTCACAACCAAAATGCCGCCTTTTAGATTTCCCGCCTCGGTCAAATGTCCAGGTTGTCCGCCCCTCGAGCGGGCTTAGGTTAGTCAGGAGCAAATAAAGTGCAACGTCTGGCCCACTTTCTCTTCCTTGCTCCAACGTCAACCACGGAGAGCCACTGATGGACTGAATCATAACATGACATGAAAAGTGGGTCGTCTACAATAATATTCATCTATTTTGCCAATGATTATCATCAGAAGAACGTCCTAGAAAGGCTGGCCTAGTGGCGGAAAACGCTGGAGCGTACAAAGAATCCGTCGGCTTGCAGATATGGATGTGTGTGTTTGTTCTCGGAATGTAAAAAAATAATAATCATGTTGAATACTCTGGATTGGGTGAGGAAATATTAAAAATAACCTAGCTGTTGGCACGCCCATAAAACTTATCGAACTAACCAACCTCCGAGAAAGATCCCAAACAGGACCTGTACATAAAGAAAGTGTTGGTGACCGTTTTCTGGATAGTAGTTGGAGTAATGCACCTCGAGGTATTACTATTAGATCAATGTCATTTTTATGTGTACTGTGATATGCTTCAACGGAATCTTCATAAACTCCTCAACAACAACCTTCATTAGTAAATTGCAAAGGCTGTCCTGCTACAGGTCTATGCAAGATAGCATACAGCCTTTAAGATCTTGCAGTTTAAGATCTTGCGGTTTAAGATCTTGAAGTTCAAGATCTTGGAAACTGTGCTCCATCTCTCCGTACTCATATGACATCTCTCCCACAGATTATCATTTGTTAGATCATTAGATCATGCGCAAACGACAGTTTAGAGATCGTCATGCCCTCGAAATAGAGTTGGAGACTTTTTCACCTCCAAAATCAAAGTTTTTACCAAAGACATGGGATTTACATTTCCTAGCCGTTGTGGATATGTTATTAATCGTAAGGGGTTTTTTTAGGAATAAATTGAATTACTAAGAATAAAAACTGTTTATTTTTTATATCATAATATTTATTTGTAATTTCTTACAATATAACACAATATTACCAATTTAAAAGATAAATTTTTATATGAATAATGAATACATGTATAGTAATTATGAGATATATCGTTTACTTATTAGGAGCTTTAGCATAAAAGCTACTTATAAGAATGCGCCCTTGGTCTGTACGTTTTATCCGGCCGTCCGCCGTTTGTACGATACCTGAAAACGAATTAACTTTTTCAAATTCTGTTTTCAGAAATATGACCATCAAAGTCTTAGCTCGGACGTATCAACTTTTCAGAATTTTTCGTGGACCCCTTCAAGTCGAATTCACATGCTAAAACAGTGAGTGTAAAGAATACCAAGATAATGGCAGGTCATATAACAATCGATTTGTCAAGAAGGAATACATTGTTACTTTCTGTTCATCTTTTAAGCATTACTGATATATCGGCGCGCGCACGTGAAATCGCTTTGTCGACGCACGATTGCTCAAGTGCTCATAATCTATATTATTAAGTAGCCGAAGAATGGAGGTACTTATTGGTTTTATAATGTCTTAACTGTGCACCCCTTCATAATTTCTACATTTTTTGAGGTAGAAGGTTGAAATTCGGAATGTAGCTTTCTATGGGCATGTCCATCTGCACTATTTAGTTTGGTTTTGATTGGTACACTGTGGTCGGAATTACGGGGGTGGGATTCAGGGAGGGCAATATGTCTGTGTGCTATTTAGATACGTAAAGGCGCGAAATTCGGTATCTAGATTCTTCTAGGCAAGATCTACAGTACTATGAAGTTTAGGCCCAATTGTTCCAGGCGGGTCGGATTTGCGGGGGTGGCAGTTACGTGGTCCTTAGAACTATGGGGGGGGGGGGCTTCTAGAAATTTTGGCGTCGACTACAAAGGTCATTTTGCGCCTTTTTACACAAGTTAATAACAGTACGCAGCCCGGGACAAACACAAACATCCATGCCCACGGCGGGATTCAAACCCGCAGCCAGGCGGACTCGAGAACTAGAAAGCCTACGTCCTAGCCCTCTCGGCCACCTGGCGGGTCTTAGAACTATGGCAACATATGGCATGTTATACAACGTGTATCAAGTTCGATGATCACAAAGTACCTAGCGTGATCCTTTGCATGATTATAAACTTAAAGTTCCGTATGCAAAATGTTCAAAACTCAAATGTTAAGGGTCTAAACGTCACGCGAAGTTTGCTGAAAACCTGTCGAAGACGTCATTTAATCTCAACAATTGCCGCCGATGTAATCGCCCCTTTGAATTTAATGAACTGCTGGTGCGGAAAGTTCATAAATGACGTAACGACGCAATTTAAATTTTGAGTTTTCGACATTTTCGATAAGGAACTTTAAGTTTGTAATCATGCAAACGATCATGCTAGGTACTTTATGACCATCGAACCTGATACATCCTGTATATCATACGTTCGGAAATGATGAAAAAGGAAAGAATATACGAGGTTTTTTACATTTTATACATATTACGTTCGAGAAAATCAATTTTCTTGATTAAAAAACTTGGGGAGAGGTAAAAAGTGCAGATAGAGGGGTAAAAATAAATGACTGCAGGATCTGCCACTTGCCTTCCCCTACTCGGGGGAGGGGGGGGGAGATTAATGTCTTTTTAATAAATGTATAAATGTATTTCTGATTCGCTGCTAAAGCTCCTCCTTGGAATGTTTACAAGATTTTATTATT
>JAHWFO010079372.1:190729-236339 GCA_023313115.1 Rhysida immarginata | reverse complement strand
AAATGTATTTCTGCTTCACTGCTAAAGCTCCTTCTTGGAATGTTTACAAGATTTTATTGACATTAAAAATTCTTCGCTTTAATTGTTAATATTTTGTTATATTATAAGATATTACAAAGGGTTATTGTAATAAATTGAATGTTTTTTCAGTATACTGAAAATACACAAGAATTTTTTAATGACTTTACATAAATTCCATAATATCATAGTTTCCTGAAATCCTATGTAAATTCGAGATAGGTGTTATATGTTTATGTTAAATATTTCTAAAACATGGCACGTGACAAGTACTGAAGTACTGGATTTATTCTATTAAAAATCTTCTTTGCAGGATTAATTATTTGTTAAAAGTCATTCCACTTTTACTAAGTGTAGCCTGTATTCGAAACATCAACTTTTGTTCAGGGTCCTACCACCCTGTGTTCAATTTTAGTAAAAAATAGTCAGAAATATAATTAATTTTATTTGTTTTATTGTACGAAATTTAATCGATGGATGGCAACTTTTTTTAAATCTTTTTAATTTTATGTTTATATTCGATTTCATTGCTAACTTCTTGAATTAATTGTTGTACAATGTCGAAATTCTCAATGCTGTTTTTATTGAATAATTAATTATTACTTGTAGATTGATAATCACAAAGATTACCAATCTACCTGTAATTATTTAATTATTCAACCTGTATCACAGTTATTTTACTGCTTGTTTAAATTCTTTTTATTATTTAATGATGAGTTTTCCGAAAATTTTGATGAATAATGGCGATAGCATTATTCTCATATCAGTTTTTATTTTTTAACCTTTCGTATTCGTCAAACTAGCGATGGCTTCCTTTTTGTAGCATTTCTACGATGGATCACATTCTGCTAAAGCTCTGGATAGGGAACTTTACATTCTGCCACTCAAGGGCACTGAAACTAAAAATAGGTGACGATTTTAACGCATTGGTCGCGACGATCGCGCCGTTTTTCCAAGGTCTATAAAAGAAGGTCAGGACACGATCCCACAATTCTTTGCGCCAGCGGCCATTTTGGTTCTAAACTACCATGCAGTGACACAGCAATCGAATAGCCTCTAATCATTAGATTCCTAAGAATCCAATCCTGAGATCACACACTTCCTTCGGAAGGGAAATAAAGAAGTTGGTCCCGTGTAGTCGTTTGCCGGCTGCACGTTAACGAACCCTTGCAAGGCAAAATTTGCTGCCCCTATAACCCTGTCCTGAAAGACCATAGAAGTTGAAAAGGACGTTAATACCAAACAAACAAAATCAAACCGATTGATTCACATGCATTGCCTCAGGCGATCAGCTGTTTCTTGCCAATCCCAATAATGGCGGCGCGAAGGCACCACTAGAGGGGAGGTCACTGCCAGTCTCTTTCTTTCATTTGTCTCTGGTAACAACTAGTCATAACTATAGACAATGTGCCACGAGTAGTTCATGAATTTATCCGCATATTGGCGTTAGTATTAAGCCATTACAGTCATTATAAGCAGACAATTTTTGAAAGAAACACTGATCTGCTTACCTCTATTCGCATGCTTACTGAAAGATCTTTTTCCGTGTTTTATTCCTCGTGGTCTTCGTGTTTAATTAAATATAGAAGGAATTATACAGATACCAGGTACAATAGTGTGCAAATTAATGTGAATAAGAAGGAAATTTCCGTATTCTTATTGAAACATGGAGTAATTATATTAGTAAGTATTTTACTACAATACAGTAAACAGCTGAGAGTAATCAGAGTTACATCGTTAAACGTGTTTCGTTTAAGGCAATTTTATTTTCAATGTATGTTACCCAGTATTGTAGCAAATTTTCATTAAGGAATTTTAAATATGAATGGTAAATATCGTGAGTTTTGTAAAATCTAAATAAAATATTTTTGCACATTAATTTTTTTTATTCACATCGGAAATGAAGGAGGCCAAGGAAATCATTTACTGTTTTAATGCCATCCGGGATTCAATGCATTCTTCAATTCTTCACACAGAAAGTGCGATAGCTATTTTGACAATTTACTATCGCACATATATTACCTGTACTCTTTTGAAAAGGCATTTGAGCAGGAAACAAAAGTTAAACAAGCTGTCAAAAACTAAAACCTTGCACTGACTTGAGCCACGGAGTGCACAAAAGTCAAATTACTGCAATGGCGGACAGCGCAGCAGAGGTAGCGCCGTTCGGTGGCAAAAGCGATCGGCGGCACATTGTCTATAGAGTGATCTGCAACTAAAGCGACACCATACGAGCACATTAAGCAACTCAGCGGTCTTCTCATGGCGTGCGGACAATATTTTCATTAACCCCGTTTTAGGCTCGTACCTGTTAGGGGACAACATGGGGTTTAACCTTCCAATCTACCTGGTGGTCTTTTTTCCCGGTTGTTTTTACATTATTATTATAACATTATTTGTATAATAACATATAGATTGGCAATCAAGTGCCTCAGCTGTCGTTTGCAGTGACCATTTTCAAGATAATGATTTTGATACATTATCAAAAAATCGCTGACCTAAGTCTGGCACTTTGTCTTCTGAATTCCCCTATTATCCTGTTTATATGCAACCAAAAATTCCTAGAGAGAAATAAAAGAAAAACAATTCCAATATTGAAAAATAAGAAAAATTTGTTGAAATAATTCTGAAAAAAATTGTTAAGATCATGCATGTGTAACGTGGCAGTTGGAATATCAGATAGAAATGTGAAAGTAAAAATCATGCTACTTCCAATGTAAACCTATGTCCAGAAAAATTTTTAAATTATGGTTTTACTCAATAAAACAACCTCCTTCTCAATACAACAAACTCTTTCATATTCAATAAAAGAAACCCGTTTTAGATCTTCACTCTTCACTTAAGTAAGTTTTGTTGCTTTTGGATAAATTTATGTTGAAATTTGAATGTATAATGGTAAATTTAGTGAATCAGAAGTACATTTTATTGTTAAAAACCCAATTTCTTACTGAATGCGTACTGTTGATAATGCATTTTTACACTCAAATCGCGACGTCTGGTGACAAAAATTTGAAACTGCAGCTAGTTACTCTAATGCATTACAGTGCTGGCTGATGACTAGGCCTCTATTATTACAGGTGTGTTCATGATTGTCAACGGCAGTTGAGGTTGATGTTGGCGCGAGTTGGCATTAGTCATGCAGCAGTTGTTAGGGCAAACTTTTCTCATTTGAACTCAAATCACGTGACTCGTTGACAACTGCTCGTGGATCACAGGATTCCACGATCTCGTGATTCAAAGGTTGTTTGAAATGTGAAGATGTTTCTAAGCATCAAGATAAGAATTAAGCTGAGTTCGCTTCTTCATTAATGATATTTTAAAAGAAATATTAGGTTATTTTGAGGATGACGTTGTAGAAGTGTCAAGTTAAAAAATTATAGAAAATGAAGCAATATGGATATTAGAAAAGAAGTGCTGTGATAAATTTGCACTTGCTTTGATTAAAACAATAAATTTATGTATTGTTTTTTAATATTTTTATAGCAGCCGCCACGTAAGTTGAACGACAGGATGACGTCATTTCTAACGCCAGCCAAGAGACGTTAACGGGAAGTAAATCGCTTAGTTATTCCACGAAAGCATCCGCTTTCGTTTTCAAAACATTGTTTTCATATTTATATTTAGTTTCCATTTTCATTTTTTTAAAATAGATAAATGAAATTAATAAATGAAATAAATAAATTAATAAATTAAAAAATGACGCTGATTAGTTGATTCGAAGGCAATTTGTTTTATATTATGACTTTTAATAGGCTTTCCACATTTCAATGATATCTCTGCCTTTACTATAGCATGGTTATTAGAAGTTAGTGGTTAGTCAACTCCTCAAAAGGCTATTAGCGCCAAAGGAGACCACCAGGTGGCATTGAATGAGACCAGTAGTCCATTTTTACTATACGTTGTAGCTGATTCAGCTACTAATTCAGTGAATTAAAGCAATTTTTTTTAATTTTTTAAAATTTTATTTCATTTTACATAATAAAAAAATTAAATGTAGGGAATATAAAATGCAAAAGACAATCTTGGAATTCAGAATAATTTCTAAAAATTTTTTTTAATGTCCAAAAACATCTTTTTTTTGTCATTATAAATTAGATAAAACATCTTATATTTCATTAATAATAAATATATTTTTTAAAATTATAAAAAACTGTAATTAGTAAAATTTCTAGATATTTTAATACACATCATAAAATTTTTTAATTAAATCATAAAAAAATTCAGTATCGGTATAAAGAATAATGCAAACAACCAAACCTGATATCATGACTAAATTTTTACAATAGACATACCAAATATATATATATGAAAACATTCCAACTATGCCAACATTAGACAACATAAAGAAGAATTTAAAAAACATTTACATTTAGTAAAATATTATAAATCATAAAAACTATCAATTTATGTTTCATTAAAAAAAATTATATCCAAACAGGTGACTCCATGGGTAGTTCAATATCACCTATCATCACAAATAATTATATAAATCATAATAATTAAATACCTTACAACATAAGCAAAATATCTAAATTTAATTAAAATATTGAGATGACATTTTAATTATCACCATTAACTCTATACAAACACCCATTAACTTTTACAATCAACTATATGAAGAATAATAATATAACAAAAATAATAAAATATTAATAAAAATAATAAAAAATTAATATTTGAGGTACACTATATGATCACAAATATCCGGACACATGCACGTTTGCGCTCTAGCCACGATTTCATAGAAATCAATAGGGCGTTGCACATCCCTTTGCCCGAATCACAGCTTCCACCCTTCGGGGAAGACTTTCCACCAAATGTTGGTAGGTACTTTCCGGAATGTTCCTCCATTCCTCCCGAAGAGCGAGAATCAGTTCAGGTACAGAAGTTGGCCGATGTGATCTAGCCCGCAAGCGTCTTTCCAATTCATCCCACAGACTCTCTATAGGATTGAGGTCGGGACTTTGTGCCGGCCAACCCATTTCTTCGACCCCTGAGTCCGCAAACCACTGCTGTACACGCCTCGCTTTGTGGCACGGAGCATTGTCGTGTTGGTAGAGAAATGGCCCGTTTCCGAAAAATTGCCACAACGTTGGAAGTGCACAGTTGTCCAAAACATTCAGATAACGGTCGGAGTTCATGATTCCTTGCACAGGAACGAGCTGGCCCAGTCCGTACCATGAAAATGAGCCCCACACCATGACTCCTCCTCCTCTGAACTTGACTATAGGCTCTGTGCACTCAGGTAAGAAGCGTTCTCCAGGTATGCGCCAAACCCAAACTCGTCCATCGGATTGCCAGAGTGTGTAGCGAGATTCGTCTGTCCACATTCCACGTTTCCATTGGTCCATTGTCCAGTTTCTGTGGGCTTTGCACCACTCCAGACGTCGCTTGGCGTTGACCCTGCTGATGTGGGGCTTGTGGGCAGCAGCACGGCCATGGAATCCCATCGTGTGCAGTTCCCGACGAATTGTCATGGTACTGGCATCATTTGCAGAGGCGTTTCGAAACTCTGTGGCAATTTTTTCCGCCGAGGACTTCCGGTTGCTGTGGGTGACACGACGGTCTCTGTCCGTTAGTTTCTTGGGTCTACCGGTTCGTTGTTGAACTGTTGTTGATCCCCGGGTCTTCCATTTCATAATGACATCGCCTACTGTTGACTTGGGTATCTGAAGAAGGCTGGAAATGTCACGCACGGACTTGCCGCATAGGTGACATCCAACGATGGTTCCATGTTGGAACTCACTGAGCTCTGCCGAACGACCCATTCTTGCCAATGTCCAAGCAGAGTTTTATCTGAAGGTGTGGGAAGCTATTTAAATGATGTGCAAGTCATTATCATGTGACATTGGGCCAATCGATGATCTGTGAGGGGTGTCCGGATATTTTTGATCATATAGTGTATAAGATAAACCCAAATAAGATCCAGATTATCTATCATTAAGGGTAGCATCCCCCTCGAAAAGGCAAAATTGAAAACTTGAGAGAAAATTGTCATCACCCTTTTACTATATGATTTCTATGAACCTAAATTTTATATTAAATTAACAAAAACATTAATTTTTAATTTTTTTGCATTAAAAAACAGCATTTTTTGTGTTAAAAAAGCCCCATTTAGCATAAATTTCTTGTCAAGTTTATGATGAAGTTATTAGTCTAATTGAGTTGAAATTTTTTTTCTGGTTTCTATTTAATGTGTATTACATTCTGAACTAGAATTATTGAATTCAGTTGATCCATTCATGTGGGGGAATAAATGAATATATCTCTACCACTTTTAGTCACGTTATCTTGCTTAATACATATTTCAAACTCAAACCAAAAAAATATTAATTTTCACATATCAATGATTCTAGTTCATTATGTTCCTTGATTATGTATGAAAAAACTGAAAAAATTTTTTTTCATAATATGTTAATTCTTTAAAAAGATATTACGCCAAGACTGATGGTGATAATGTAAAAATAAGAAAGCTGAGAAAATTAGGTTTAAAGTTGAAATATCAATTTATTTTTGTTTTCATCAATTTTTAAAAACCACCAGCTACATAGTCCTTATCTTCGATTTTCACTGATATCATATCCACAATTATAAAGCACTGAGGACAGGGAAATTGATTAATAAATGTTGTAAACAGTTCACAATCAATAAATCTATATCCACTTTTGCAAAAATTGGGGTGAATACCTGATGTGCTTAGCTTCCTGAAAGAAGAAATTTTTTCAGTAGCGTTTTCATCTGTATCGGCGGCACTTCTTCGTAAGATTTACTGTTTGTGAAGTGATTTCCTCTTTGGCGGGTCGCTTCTTCTACCTGGCTTTATTAATTATTTTATAGTTTATAAAATGATTAATAAACTAAAGGTGATGTTTGGAAGTGAAATTGATCACAAGGTAACAAAGATGACTGAATTACAGGAGAAAGATGCTAATGGAGGCAGCGATATTGCTAGTTCACGCACGTTTTGTATACTGCTCTCTGATTGGCTGATACCACACATATAACATGCAATGCTATCAACAGCCAATAAAATTACTTTTTTCATTGACTTAGAAACTTTGAAATAAAGTTATAGAGCTCCCTTTTCTTGACCTAGCACAGTTTAAATTTTTTAAAACGGATAATCAGAACTCAAGTTATAGCAATTTTAATTTTATGCATATATAATGGGCTCTTAAATAGAAATACCGACGCATATAAATTAATTAATATCTTGATTTCTAATAACCGTTCAGCTATAAAAATTTCAGAATGGATTCACAAAAACCTGAAAATGCTAAAAACGAAAAAAAAATTTTTTTTCAATTTTTCGTCAACATTCTGATTTTTCGAGGGGGATGCTCCCCTTAAAAATTAATATTATCAAATAATTTCAATGAATAAAAAAATCTAACCTCACCATAATATATACACAAAATAATTAGTTATTTATATAATAAAAATAGAAGTTATTTTTATAATATTAATAGAAGTTATGTTATTTTTATAAATTTAAATAATTTAACAGTCTCTCTCATTATAAAACTTGCCAAAATCCTTATTCTCTTTCTCATAATATCTTATTTTGGGCATAGCAGTGACTTTTTTATATAAGAATAAAAATAGAAGTTCTTAGTAACAAAATATACAATTAAATTAATAGATGACTCATTCATAGAAATATTAAGAATAAATCGAACCAAAAAATATACACAAAACAACCAAATTAAAAGGTATTCAAACACCATGCAATATAAAAACTTTTCATAAAACAGAAAAAAAAATAGAATAAATATCCAACATTAAATAATACCGAAATTAACAAACTAACCCTGCTTAAAAATTAAAAAATAAGCAAAAGAAATGAGCACTGGCGAAGTCTCCATTGAAACTAAGCTTAATGTATGGTGGTCAATAGACTACTTAAAGCACTAGATAATACTTATCTAGTGCTTTAAGACTACTGACACATTGAAGCCACCTAGTGGGAGCAGTTTTCCCCAATTACGTTTTTAGCGTCGAGAACAAAGGAGTTGACCAACCACTAATTTCTAATAACCATGACTATAGTAAAACAAGTGCATCATGGGTAAAACAAAGCACAGACAAAACAAATTGATGAAAAGACTTACTCCGCATGTCAAAAAGATCGTTCAAATTATGTGGCAGCTACTATACTGTAGTTTTAACATATCATATTACAGATAAATAATAAATATATATAAATAAAAAAAATTTCGATAGAAAAATATGATCTTAGATAAAAAAAAATTTATTATAATTATTAATTTTTTTTACATATTGCCTGACTCAAAAAATTTTTTACTCTGAAATCGACTTAAAAACTTATAATTCGATAAGATATCTTGAAATTTTGAAAAAAAAATTCTGTCTTTACGTATATGACCAATTTTGTGCAGCTAATTCCTCCAGAAACGGTAATACATATTTAATACGCTATAATATGCCTTCATAATTAGTTAAGCCTTTTAATAATTTTATTTTTAAAAATGAACACATGACTAAAGCCTTGTGTCGAAAATTTTTTATTTATATCATAAGATCATATTTTATATGTATACCGGGTGGGCAAGAAATAACGTGAGGTGTTCAGAGCTGGCTAGCGGGAATTCTATTAGGCCAAATGCAGTACATTTTGGTGTATATACTTAGTGGAACATGGAGTTTCGATTTCTGCAAAAAAAAAAAAAATAAAAATAGTACCAAAAGTCGCCATAGGGGGCGCTTATTTCAAAAAAACAATGAATACATTTGCATAAGCGCGTTCCGTGTTGAGCAATCATGACAATAAAAGGCAAGGCTGAGGATTTCCCATCATTCACGAACGAATGGCCTGACGATGACGCTTACTCTGCCTGACCGGGCGTTATTAGTCAAGTTGTTTTATCAGCAGAGCGACAATGCAAGTGCTGCCCTTCGTGAATTCTGGTGATTGAAAACGTTATGAAGGGGACTGATGAGCATAACTAACTGACGAAAAATGATTGAACGATTTGAATCTACTGGAACTCTAGGAGTGCAACCGGGACGCAAACGAATCAGACAGCAACACGTTGAAGAAGTTGGAACTGCTGTTGTGGAACAGGAGATGACTACTGTGCAGGGTACCAGCAGTGCACACGCAATAGCACGCCAAACAGATATCCCATATTCGCCGGTGAGGAAAATATTGCATAAGATATTGACATTTTATCCCTGTAAACTCACACCTGTTCAACAATTGCTTCCTGGAGATGAACGTACCCGAACTGACTTTTCATTGAGATTTTTAGCATGTATGGAAGTGAATGATGCATGGCCATGGCAAATTTTATGGAGTGATGAGGCACATTTTTATTTGAATGGTGATAACAATACCCACAACTGCCGTATTTGGGCTGCATCAAATCCACAAGTGTGTCTGCCAACTCCTATGCATTCACCGAAACTTACAGTATGGTGCGACTTTACTGCTTCTTTCATCATCGGCCCGTACTTTTTTGAAGAAATCCGTCCCCGTGGACGGTGACTTGTTCCGTCAATTCGGCCAGGTATGCCGATATGCTTGAGAATTTTGTGATACCACGATTGCAGGAAAAGGGTTCTCTGGATTCTACCATTTTTATGCAGGATGGTGCGCCACCGCACATCGGATGTCAGGTGCAGCAGATCTTGCGAGAACATTTTTCAGACAACAGAATAATTAGTCGTGCATTTCCCATGGTATGGCCACCCAGGTCGCCTGATCTCAACCCATGTGATTTTTGGTTATGGGGATATTTGAAAAGCCTTGTGTATCAGGCACATGTTCCTGACCTCTCAACCTTAAAGGATCAAATAACGTTACATATCAGACTAATTAATGCAGATATGCTGCGAGCTGCTGTAGAAAACGTCTTGTACCGCATGCAGTTATTGGAACAGTACACTGGTGGTCTTATTGAAACACATTTGTAATTAAAAATAAAACATTGTTTATTGTTGTTACTAAAGTTGGTTTGTACGGTATTTGTTCATTTGACAATTAGATATTCATTGTTTTCTTGAAATAAGCGCCCCCTATGGCGACTTTTGGTATTTTTTTGCAGAAATCGAAACTGCATGTTCCACTAAGTATATACACCAAAATGTACTGCATTTGGCCTAATAGAATTCCCGCTAGCGAGCTCTGAACACCTCACGTTATTTCTTGTCCACCTGGTATATATTTATTATTTATCTGTAATATCATATGTTAAAACTATAGTAAAATATTAAAGAACAGTATATAAATTTAATATTTTAATCAAAGCAAATGCAAATTTATCACAGCACTTCTTTTCTAATATCCTTATTGCTTCATTTTCTATAATTTTTTAACTTGAAACTTCTACAACGTCATCCTCAAAATAACCTGAATCATCTTCATCACATTTCAAAAAACCTTTGGATCACGTGGTCGTAGAATCCTGTGATCCATGAGCAGTTGTCAATGAGTCACGTGATTTGAGTTCAAATGAGAACAGTTTGCCCTAACAACTGCTGCATGACTAATGCCAACTCGTGCCAACGTCAACCTCAACTCTCTTTGACAATCGTGAACACACGAACCTTGACCGCTCTGCCCTTGAGTTGGTAGCTGTCACCTCTTCTTCCTGCGGTTGACGCTGTGGGGCAGTTCATGTTGAATCAGCTGCATTCTTGAACACAATGGGCGGTGTCAACGAATGATTCTTGAACCAGTGGCTGATAGTGTCACATCTTCAACCGGGAAGTTGAGATTCTTGAATACGGCCTATGTAGGCCAGGATAGTAGCTAGAAGGGGTAGTGTGGCAACCATTCATATAGAGGAAGAAATTCTTTTCTATATCTATGGTGGCAACCAACCACAATCAGTTGGTGGCAACCGCTAACTCTCCCAATTCTAACCCTAAATGATCAACGCGGCGGTGGCGCTGCAATCAGTAGACACTAACAACGTGCATAGCCACCGGATATGTAAATAATACTGGTGGCTATGCAACGTGTAAATAATACTGGCCAATATTTTGAGAGAGAGCAAAGAACATAAGAAAATAAATCTATTATTTTCAAAAAAAAAAATAGTAGTACTCTCTCTTTCTGTATGTATGATAGCTATGAATACCTCAACAATGATCTGTTTCAACAATTTTCGCTAATTAGTTACTTTGTTACTGGTATATTAAAATATGAACAAACTTCAATCATAAAATGATGCAAAAAAATTAACAATAAAGACAGGTTTATTTAATAATTTTGAATTTAGATTAACAATTTTTTTAAAAAGTTAAATGAATTTCTCCACAATTTTTTTCTATTTACTTTGAATGGATGACAATATTAAAAACAATATCGACAGCATTGTTAAAGTAAATAATACCCGTTTGCTAAATTAAATAAAGGAGTCATAATTTTCCAAGTATATATAATTTCCTTTATTCTCAATATTTGAATACACAGACTTATTGAAGTAATAATTTCGTAGTAGGTAAATTCAAATAAACAGGCAATTTTTTTAAAACGGGAATCAACTAATATCTGTAAAATTTTTTTTATTAAAAACACACTTTTATTTAGAATGTACTAAAAAGGAAATAAATAATTTTTAGCTATGGCTAAAACTAACGTGGGCCTCTTATTTTAAAAGAATGTAATACTTCCTAATTGCTTAAAAGCTGAGTTTTCAAATGACTGGTTGTGATTAAGTGAATGCGGTTTAAAATATTTGATCATAAAGGGGATTAAAAACATGTGATTTCTTAATTTTAAAAAAAATTAACTTATAGTTTTTATTATTGAATTACAATGAAACCTCAACAAAATTTAAACGTTATAATAAAATAATAAAGGAATTTGGAGTAAAATAAAGCAATCTTAAAATTAGCCTGCTGACAAACTTTAATTATAAAGATCTGATATCAAAAATCGCTATACATAAATAGGTTATCAAAAATAATGGTTTGAGTTTCTGATCTATAAAAAATCTTCTAATATGCTACAATTTTAAAGAATGAAAATCCTCAAATCCATCAATTTGGCTATGTCTATTCTTGAAATTCATGGAAGAGCAGATCAATAACCTATTGAAGATCGGAAGATAACATTGAAATTACGAATTTTTATTTTCAATTTTCTATAAATAGAGTAATTTTAAATATTAAAAATGAAATGAAATGTGGTTGCTTCCTAATATTAAATGAAATGATTGTCCATATTAAGAAGCAACAACAGACAAAAAAATGCTACCAATAAAATAAATGCTACAGTCGAACCTCAATCAAATATTAAATAAATTACCATTATTTTTGATAAACAATTCATCCATAGTGATTTTTGATATCAGACCTTTTTAATTAAATTTCGTCAGCAAGTTAATTTTAAGATTGCTTTACTTTAATCCAAGTCCCTTTATTATTTTATTTTAATCTTTAAAATTGGCCAGTATAAATATCAATTTCATATTTATATAAAACATATTTATACATAACTAAATTTATTTATAAATATCCAGTACATGTATATAAATATAAGATATTTTAGTTAAAATTTTCCTATATAAATTATATAAAAATAAAATAAAAAATATTTTGTATATGCATTTTCCTTTTTAAATGTATTTATTTTTTTTATTTATCTTTTATAATAATTTATATTGTAAAATTTCAACTAAAACTATTTAATATAATATAGTCATCTTCTTTTACTTAAAATATAAAATATTTTTATATCTAACGTATTTTATTTATTTTTAAATAATGCTGAGATAATACAGGGTGATTATAATTAATGTTTAAATTTCAAACCGCTATAGAAAAAGAACCACTTAGTAGAATGACGTCCAATTGGAACGGAATGTTATTGAAGAAGGGAGAAAGCTTATGGCATAAGAAAAGAAAGTAGGTCCAAATTTTAGCAACAGATGGCACTGCAAGTGTCAGAATATGTAAATGAAAATACATGTCATGTGCACGACTCATTTCATTTGTTATAAAAACGCTGGGTACACGGCTTTTCCTCATTTTGCGTCCGAGAAGTACGCCATGGGTGTCTCATTGAAGGATCAGTTGTGAACTATGCTGTTTCTCGATTCAACTTGTTGCACAGAATGCTGGACAGCATACTGAACATGTTTTGCGCCAGTCTCCCGCAATTTAAACAACCAATTTGATGGATGCTTTGCACACTGAACAGCACAGTTGGTTTAACGTGTAACTTACACCTTAGCCTTTGTTTTACGATTCATTTGTCATTTGTAGTCGAAATTCTGACGCTTTCAGCGCCAACTGTTGATAAAATTTGGACCTACTTTTTTTTCTTATATCATAAGCTTTCCCCCTTCTTCAATAACATTCCATTCCAATTGAACGTCATCCTACTAACATGTAAGTGGTTCTTTTTTATAGCGTTTTGAAACTTAAACTTTAATTATAATCATCCTGTATATTACAATTTAATTAAAGTCAGTTTTAAGAATTTAAACTCAACATTAAATTAAACTAAAAAAAAACAACAAATTAATAGCAAATCATTGTGCATAAAATTTTGAAATTATCTTATTTAAAAAAATTTTTTATGGATTCTATTTTATACCGGATTATATATTTTTGAAGAAATTTACATTATTAAACTTTCCTTTTAAATTCTGAAATCAGAAACTGTAAAAACAATTGTAATTGGATATAAAATAATTATGTGTACATTAATCTGGCAGTTCAAAAAATTCACATTTGTTAAATTCTTAAAAATAATCTTAATTAAATTGTATTATATTTCATTTATTTGAATTATTTTACGCAATTAGCTTGTCAATCCTTATTCCCGCTATTCGCGAAAAACAGCGATTGACATGGACTCTAGTGGCATTCAATGAAATTACTCTTGGGTATCAGCATGGGGAAACGCTTTAGCGTGTAGTGATGAACTAACAAGAGGACCGCACGGGCATGTAATCACAGATTTGGTGGAAATTTTAAGAGGTCAATATACATTAGTCTACCTTCTGTGTAAAAGGATTTGAGTCAATGGCCTTTCATTTCAGAGAAAAAAAATGAAATATTTTATGTTTATTATTGTAATGCCACATAAGCCAAATGAGAAGAAAGGTATACAACTTAACAGCGGTAGAACAGTTATTAACATCAGGTTCTGTGAATTTACTGGGCCGGGTGGATTCCTGTCGTATTGATATTTATTTCATTTTTTTCCATAATTTTATCATTTATTTCCCATTATTTTTCCATTTTTTCTATTATTTTTTTTTCCGCCATTATTATTTGTTTTCACTTTGTATAATAACATCCACATACATAAGCAACGTCACAGGTCAAAAAAAATGCAAAATGCGTTGTACAATATTTTCACAGGCGGTCATTGCTGTGGCGTGTGAAATAAAAATGAAACTATAAAGATCTCATCGCACAATCGACGGTCTATGCGCAAACGTCACCACCAAATCATGGATCGCCAATGACCATCCGTGAAAATTTTGTATAAAAATATTTAAATATTGAAAAAAATTTTTACTTATGTTTGCGAATGTTATTATGCAAAGTACAAACAAATAATAAGGGCGAAAAACAAAAAAAAATGAAAAATAAAAATGGAAAAATAATGGGGAAAAAATGAAAAAAAAATGAAAAAAAATTTCAATACTACAGGAATCGAACCCGGACCAGTAAATCCGCAAAACCTGACAGTAACCACTACGTCACCCCTGCTGAGTTGTATAACTTTCTTCCCACTTGGCTTATCTGGTACTACAATAATAAACGTAATATTTTTTTTTTTTTTCTCCGAAACGAAAGGCCATTGAGTCAACTCCTTTTACGCACAAGGTATATTAATGTTGTGGATTGACCTCCTAAAATTTCAACCAAATCCTTGATTACTGTCCGTGTGGTCCCCTTGTAAATTTGTGATTTTCTGCTCACAGGTATAAGTGACTTAGACAAACGGTGATGATGATTAGCGAATGTGGCGTCGAAGTAGGCATACTCTGATGGGTATAACCAAAATATATATTCTATAATCACGATTTGTAAATATGTGACAAACCCCCCCCCTCCCTCTCGATACAGGTTTACCACCCCAAAATAGACAAAATCGTGAGAGGCGGGCTTATCTAGGTTCTGGAGTGTCTAAAGGTGCAATGTTGGCAAATAATAAAAACGGAATCAATCAAAAAACAATCTTTTTAATACCCAAGACACACATGACCCAAAACAAAGTGAGGAGCTCCTCAAAAACCATTAATACTCATTAATATACATTTACATAACTCAATACACACTTATAAGACACCAACTAATTAGGTTATTACCGCCAAGTAATTAATCAAATAAAGAAGGAGGAGACTGGGCTATTGATAGCTTGAGCAGCCTGCTTTACTTAATGGATACAGCTACAAACTTTATGGACAAATGGTGACACCCTCTAGAAGCCAGTTAACGTTCAAGAAGACGTTATGTGGTCCCTTTAAGACATTTATTCATATGAGGGGGAACCACTGTAACCCTGTGGGTGACACACATTGACCGTGGTTCGCACTAACACACCCTTGGTATCCTGCACCATGGAGTGGTCTATAAAGCTCAATAGCCCTTAACAGTCCCACCTGTAGCAACTCGAGACACTGAGTACCACCTTCTTTATAAGAAGCACCAAAATAACCTTATTATACTCTTAATATACACTTAATAGATAACTACATTGATTCTTCTCTTGATAAAGCCATTTACAACAAGAGTATATATAGATATGACAACTTAAAGATGCCCTCTCTAGCGTTTAAAGCGACACAGTTCCACAGGCCCAACTTTGGTGAGAAACGAGTTCTCAGTTTCAAAATCACTGCACTGTACATGAATTGTCGACTGATGATTCTCCTCAAGCCGCGTCAAAATAATCATGACAAAAGTACTCACCACAAGATGTCTTCAAACAATTTAACTTTTTACCGTCCATCCAGAAAGAATCTCACGTCACGCCCGACATACGCCAAGACGAACCCACGCTCAGGAACCCCAAAAAAAAAACAAACAACTCCAAACAGTTTCCTTTGTCACTCCTTGCCACCAAAGCTGGTTAAGAGAGCTCCAATTCGGCACTTCTAAGCACTCAGCTTAACTCAACCACACCAAACAAACATCTCTACCAAAAAAAAGAAAAAAAAACACAACAGTTTCATATTTTTACAACAAAGCTCCCACTGGATGTCAACACTGCCTTATCAAGAAAACAATGTCACCCCAGCACACGCGATCTCTGTTGCAACCAACAACTCCTTGCAACAGCGATCGTTTATTTTTCAACAATGGGAACAACGAAAAAAAAATAACAAAGTGCCATTTCAAAACAAATATTAACATCATTTTCAAAATATTTTCCCCAACACACAATTAACGCATAAAAATTTCACCGTATACTGAAAAGCACTATTTAGACATAACAATAATATAAAAAACAGAATTAATCCTCTGCCGAGCCGTATGCGCCAAACTGACATGGAATGTCACATACGCCCGACAGAAGATCAAAATATAATCAAGCAATAAATTATATTTGAACCACATAAAATAAAAAAACAACACGAACAACTGGAATGACAGGATTAAACAAAATAGTACAAGGCACACAATTTAGTATCCACCACTTCCACCCTTTTTACTTATGCCTACCACGGCCTCCCCTGGGCTTACTCCCAACACCGAACTCTGCGTAGTTCGGGCGTGCTCGGTTCCGGAGGAAATAGCGTTGCGGCTCAGGAGGGCTAGGTGTTTCCTGAGCCTGCTCCTCCGTCACAATATCCTCTACCACACCATCCATCTCCTGCGGAACCTCAATTCCTGGCGGTTCCGTCATCCTACGTGTCGAAAAACGGCGCTGATGGTGAACTATTTCCTCGGTACTACTTTCGTCTGACGACTCCCTCCCACTCTCATACATCTGTGGCAATTCACTCATTTTCCTTTTTACTCCTACACACCTACTCCTAGGCTCTCCGAAACACCGCTTTAGCCTGTCTACGTGTACTGTTACCACATCATGATGCCATGCTCCCTCAATTCTGTAGATTACCACAGACAACTTTTCCAGAACCTGAAACGGCCCCATATACTTGAAAGAAAACTTCCGCTTTTTTCCCCCTTGACGGAGTAACCACACTAATTCACCTATTATGAATTCTCGTGTTGCCCGCTTTTTATTACTAGCAGACAATTTTTTTTTTCGCTTCGTGCGGTCACGCTCCAGAACCAACTGTCTAACGCGATGCAAATCAGCCATTAACTCAGAACAATACTGTAAAATGATCTCCCGCTCTTCAGGATTCTGACCACCCCTAATTCACCATGCACATGGGACCCCAGGGTCGAACCCGTACAGGAGAAATGCCGGGGTCTCGCCAAGGGACTCATGCTGGCTAGTACGCAATGCGTATAATACGAAGTCCAGCATGTCGTCCCAACGCTCCGGTTGATTGTTACACAACGTCGTGATGGTTTAGCAGCGATCGCATTCGACGTTGGACGATACGCTGTGGTAAGTTTGAGTGATATTACGGTCCTTACACAGCGCATCAGACAACTTGGATGTAAAGTTGGCCCCCCGGTCGCTAATAACCTGCTGGGGCACTCCATATCGACATACCACATTTCGAGCGAATGCTTTCGCCACCGTTTTAGCGGTCTGGTCAGGGAGTGCCTCAGCCTCGGTATATCTGGTGAAGACGTCTGTCATCACCAGAATATACCGGTTTCCCCTGCACGACTTCTGCACTGGGCCCACCACGTCAATTACAACTTTTTGGAAGGGGAACTCAGCGTTTACCCCCTCCTGCCATGGTGCCTTATACATCCCGCGTTTAGAGCGCTGGCAAATCGCACATCTACGAATCTTTTGAATTACATCAATCTTCAGCCCCGGCCAAAAGTATATCTTTCTAAGCTTGTTTATGGTGGCACTCACTCCTTTGTGGCCACCCAAAATGCCATCGTGCACCTGCTCCAATACCTTTTCTCGCAAGCATTGAGGTACACACACTCTCACTTGCGACTCAGGGCATTTAATGCTACGCCATGTAACCAATCCCCTTACCCTTGTATATAACCCAGAACCCATCCGTACCTCTGTCTGCCCCTCCAATGCTCGAATAATACGTGCTAGCCACTCATCTGTCTCCTGAACTGCCTTCATCTGGTCATGCAACTCCGGCGATCCCAGATCTACCGATACAGAATTGCACTGTTGGGACAGCAGGTCTGACACGACATTATTTTTACCTGACAGATATTCATATGTAAAGTAAAATTCTTCAAGTTCGAGGGCCCATCTCAGAATCCTTTGATTTGTGTCCCTCATCCGCTGTATGAAAGATAATGGCTTGTGGTCTGTCAATACTACTGTCGGATATCCTAAAATGATAGGACGAAAATAACCTGCTGCCCGGACTATTGCAAGGGCTTCTTTCTCAATTGTTGAATAACCAATTTGAGCACCTTGCAACTTTCTACTGAAATAGGCAATAGGGCGAAGCGATCCATCTACCCACTGCTGCAATACGCCCCCTATGGCATTTCCGGATGCATCCGTTGCTAATACAAAGGGCTTAGAATAGTCGGGGGCCACCAACAGGGGGTTCCCACTTAATATCTCCTTTATTTTCTCAAAGGCCCGCCTGCAAGCTTTTCCCCAAACGAACGGTACCCCTTTTTTTGTAAGGTTTGTTAGAGGTACCAACAGGTCCGACAGACCAGGAACGAATGGTCGATAAAAATTAACGATCCCAACGACCCCGCGGACCTCTCTCACATTACGTGGTTCTTTTAGCCCCACAATGGCTGCTACATTATCCAGTTCAGGGTACGACCCCTTGGACGTAATTACATGTCCGAGGTAGCGAACGCTCGAGGTACAGAACTGGCATTTGGCTGGTTTAAGGACAAGTCCCCGTTCCTGGAACCTCTCCAATACCCACCGCAGTACTGCCACATGTTCCTGGAATGACTCTGTAGAGATCAATATGTCGTCCAGGAACATGTGTATATTTCCCCCGATTTTCTCATGAAGAGCTGACACAACGTATTGTTGAAAAAGGTGGGACGAGTTTTTCCCACCTTGGGGCAATCTGGTAAGTTGATACTTGCCCCATGGTGTCTGGAAGGCATAGCATTCCATCAATGACTCGACCAACGGTATTTGAAAATACCCATTGTTGAGGTCGAGCACTGAAAAGAATCTATGCCCCCTAAGCTCTTCAAGAATTTCCCTAATAATCGGGGCAGGGAAATCGACGGCGCTGGTCTTAGCATTAACCGCACGTAGATCTAACGTGATCCGGACTTCCCCGTTTCTTTTCGGTACGATGTGTACCAGAGAGTTCCATTGGCTGATACTTGGTTCTATTATCCCGGCCTTTTCCAGTTCATCAAGCTTAAGCCTGTAGGCGTCCTTGTAAACGTGTGGAATTCGGTATTGTCGGACAAACACTGGCTTAGTTTTATCCACATCATAAGCGGCTTCAAAATCCGACACTCCCCGAACACACAACACATCATAGAAAACAGCTTAGCATACTCGTACACCAAGCTCTGAATTATCCCTTTCCGTTCTCGGTCAACCTCACCAGTTTGCAAACCCTCGATGGGCTTGCGAATTTCCACTACCCCGGAGTGTACCACTTGCGATCCCCATCTCCTACACATCCTTAAACCCCTTATCGCCACCCACTACGGACCCAGTACCAGTCTCTTCACCAACCCCAGTCATCTTTACTTTCACAGCCTAACACGTGTGAACCACAAAATAACGAAACAAGCACATTACACAGTTAACCAACACCCAATGCTACACCTCTGATAATCCAAAAATGCGGATTAACGATCCCACCCGGGGACGCCAAAATGTGACAAACCCCTCCTCCCTCTCGATACAGGTTTACCACCCCAAAATAGACAAAATCGTGAGAGGCGGGCTTATCTAGGTTCTGGAGTGTCTAAAGGTGCAATGTTGGCAAATAATAAGAACGGAATCAATCAAAAAACAATCTTTTTAATACCCAAGACACACACAAAGTGAGGAGCTCCTCAAAAACCATTAATACTCATTAATATACATTTACATAACTCAATACACACTTATAAGACACCAACTAATTAGCTTATTACCACCAAGTAATTAATCAAATAAAGAAGGAGGAAACTGGGCTATTGATAGCTTGAGCAGCCTGCTTTACTTAATGGATACAGCTACAAACTTTATGGACAAATGGTGACTCCCTCTAGAAGCCAGTTAACGTTCAAGAAGACGTTATGTGGTCCCTTTAAGACATTTATTCATATGAGGGGGAACCACTGTAACCCTCTCGGTGACACACATTGACCGTGGTTCGCACTAACACACCCTTGGTATCCTGCACCACGGAGTGGTCTATAAAGCTCAATAGCCCTTAACAGTCCCACCTGTAGCAACTCGAGACACTGAGTACCACCTTCTTTATAAGAAGCACCAAAATAACCTTATTATACTCTTAATATACACTTAATAGATAACTACATTGATTCTTCTCTCGATAAAGCCATTTACAACAAGATTATATATAGATATGACAAGTTAAAGATGCCCTCTCTAGCGTTTAAAGCGACACAGTTCCACAGGCCCAACTTTGGTGAGAAACGAGTTCTCAGTTTCAAAATCACTGCACTGTACATGAATTGTCGACTGATGATTCTCCTCAAGCCGCGTCAAAATAATCATGACAAAAGTACTCACCACACGATGTCTTCAAACAATTTAACTTTTTACCGTCCATCCAGAAAGACGGCGGCCAAGCCGCAGCAGCGTTCGAATCTCACGTCACGCCCGACGTACGCCAAGACGAACCCACGCTCAGGAACCCCAAAAAAAACAAACAACTCCAAACAGTTTCCTTTGTCACTCCTTGCCACCAAAGCTGGTTAAGAGAGCTCCAATTCGGCAATTCTACGCACTCAGCCTAACTCAACCACACCAAACAAACATCTCTACCAAAAAAAAAGAAAAAAAAAACAGAACAGTTTCATATTTTTACAACAAAGCTCCCACTGGATGTCAACACTGCCTTATCAAGAAAACAATGTCACCCCAGCACACGCGATCTCTGTTGCAACCAACAACTCCTTGCAACAGCGATCGTTTATTTTTCAACAATGGGAACAACGAAAAAAAAAACAAAGTGCCATTTCAAAACAAATATTAACATTTTCAAAATATTTTCCCCAACACACAATTAACCCGTAAAAATTTCACCATATACTGAAAAGCACTATTTAGACATAATAATAAAATAAAAAACAGAATTAATCCTCTGCCGAGCCGTATGCGTCAAACTGACATGGAATGTCACAAATAACATAATAAGAGTGTATATAATTTCGTTTTTGAAAACCTTTATTATCATGAATATCACACTCCCCTTTAAAAAATAAATTGCTTGTTTACTTATGAATTATCCACACATTGTCTACCTGCTGAGAAATTTGTACTCCAATAAGTGTGTGTATTCAAATATTGAAAATAATTGAAAATTAAATGCTATTATTCTAGAAAAAATTATGATCCTTTATTCATTATTTACGTAATTTAGCAAACAAGTATTACTTATTTATTTGACTTTAAAAATACGTCAATACTAATTGCAAAAATAACTGTAAATTAAAGTCCGATTTTGTAGTGTAACCATAACAAATGATGTACTTGGCCTTCAGTTCTTATTTCCCTTCTTCTAACAACATCCACATACGAAAAAATTGATAGTAAAACTATTTCTTTCCATCGCGTATGATTTCTTCAACGCGATGGGTCACACGTTACCTTTCTCCGTTCGCAATCTTGAATTTCATTTGGCGACACTTATAGGGGCTGTTTTTCGCGGATAGACAATGTGCCGCCGATCGCTTTTGCCACCGAGCGGCGCTATCTCTGCTGCACTGTCCGCCATTACAGTCATTTGACTTTTGTGTACTCAGTGGCTCATGTCAGTGCAAGATTTTAGTTTTTGACAGCTTGTAAGTTTTGTTTTCTGCTTAAATGCCTTTTCAAAAGAGTCCAGATAATATATGTGCGGCAGTAAATTGTCTAAACAGTTCTCGCACTTTCTACGTAAGGAAAATTGAAGAATGATTGAATCTCGGGTGGCGTTAAAACCGTAAATGTTTTGCTTAGCCTCCAGATGCTCCAAACATTTCCGATGAAAATAAAAAGAAATAATTTGCAAAAACATTTTATTTAAGTTTTACCAAACTCTCTATATATACATCATATTTAAAATTCCTTGATGAAAAGGAATATATGGTAACATACATTTAAAATAAAATTGCCTTAAACGACTAACATGTTTATCAATGTACTCATTATCATATCGTATGCAGGCAGTTTTCTTTTTGTCATTTGTCAATTCAAGAAAATAGCAAAGTTCTCGTTTCGTGCAATAAAGTTATAATTGACATTGCAAGTACTGTAGTAACCACGTGCTCCATTTGTTTATGGTCTTCAAATTTGAGAGGTAAGGAATTGTTGCTTATTTTTGTGGCACCTACTGTTATCCGCAATCTGCGGATTTGTTTATATGTCTATCAGTATATTTCGTAAAACATGGTGTTTAGTGTCCATATTCTATTTCTCTGCTACATCTGTACAAGCGGCACCAAACAACCCTTTTCTTTCAGTATATTCAACTTAAACAGATTGCAAGATCTTCTTTCCAGACTAGCCATACAGCTGGATCCGATACAAAGAATCTTACTTCCATCCACGGTGGGGAGATAGATCCACTTCTTTATCTTCACCATGCTTCCATCTATCTTAACACAAGTTTATGCTTGATGAGACAATGCATTAAGTGACGCCAAAATCGTATTGTAAAATTTATTATTGTAACATAAATTAAAATTATTATTTAATTGCCAGCCTCAGTGTGCAAATTAATGTGAACAAGAGGGAATTTTTACATAATTGATTTCCTGAGTTTAGCAGGCCTGATTAACAGCTGATTTGTAACTCTGATTACTCTCAGCTGTTTACTGTATTGTACTAAAATAATTACTAGAATATTTACTCCATGTTTCAATAAAAATACCGAAATTTCCCTCTTATTCACATTGTGACATTAGTCTTATTCAATGCTATTGAATTTTGTGTTAATAGATGGCGCTGCAGATGTGTAGTCGTCAGCCAATGACTGTAGAGATCATCGATCTATATTAACTAACTATTAGCGTAGCCACACCGTGTATGTAAAAGGCCTGTTCTATTTCCTCGTAGCCTTGATTTTTAGTGCGAAAGAAAATGGCGACTTAAATGCAGAAAGCATTTTGTGGTGGCGCTGCGTAACGTAGAAGTTCTGTAAAGTTCTCAAATACTTACAGCTTTTTACGATTGCTACATGCATTTTACAAAATAAAAAATGCAGTTTGTAGTAATAAAATTACATTTTACAGAAATAAATATACATTTTTCAGAATTGAAAATACCTTTTTCAGAATTAAACCATTAGAAAATATCACTTCTATCATTAAAATTCAGCTTGTGAAATATAACTTTTTGCGAATTTCTTAAATGAATTTCCCAAAATAAAAACGCAGTTTGCAGAATTAAAAATAAAGGTTGTCAAATAAAAGATGTATTTTTCAAGGTAAAAAAATTAGTTTGCAGAATTAAAAAGAAGCTTTAAAAAAGGCAGCTTGTGGAATTTTCAAACCCAATTAAGCAAGTTAAAATTGTGTTAAAAATACATCGGTGATTAAGAGGAGGTAGAAAAATGGATAAAAATATTATAATTTAGGGGGGGGGATTCTTATTATACAGGGTGTTTCAAAAATACTTTTACAAAATTTTAGGGGTTCATATTAACATGGATTCGAATTTGAATGCTAACAGAGATATGAACAGAAATAAAAATGCCTCCACCAAGATCAAGATGTTAATAACTCAATCTTGATGGAATACGATGGAAATTATTTGTTGGAATACGATTCAATTTTAACGGCGTACACAGTTTTATGTACCCTATTATTTCTCCTGGTAGCTTTGCTCTTGAAACGGACGTGTTATGTTCCACTAATTTCTTTAGAGTCACTGTTTTCTAATGTTTTCTCAAAGTACTCGATATATCGATATTGTAGAAAATCATATCGAGTATTTCATAATTATTTAAATAATTATCGATGTTATCAATGCCTATTTTCGAAAGCTGGAAACATTATTACTTCTACTAGAAACACACTTAGTTCAAGAATGCCAAATATTAAATATTTTAATTTTTTTGCAGTCTGTCCGATAAATATTGGAATTATTAAAAATTTGTTTGTTTCCTGTATTTTTAAATGAAATTTTGTTATGAACATTAGTTGCTGTATCTTATCAATGAAAACAAAATTGCAATTTTTAATCTCTCTCTCTTTTGTATTATTTTTGTATTTATTATTATTATTTTTTATTTTTTAATTATTTTCCACGATGGTGGTAACGAAACGTGCATCTTACAAAATGTGTGCAAGTCTGTGGTTTGTTTTTTTTTTCAAAATGAAAAATAAATTATTGATATTTATTTGCATCATTAGCTATTACCTTTAAAAACTTGAAAATTAAAGTAATTGTTAATTATCGAGTATTTGATAATACCTTTCATCCATCACTGATAATACTCATTACGAATAATACCGATATTTTGAATATTGATATTATATTCCATATCGAAAATCCCTACTGTTTTCTTTTACAGTGACACTATAGTTTCCTTAGGGTGCCTGGATAAGTGTGGAGTAGGGTGGTGACAACCTATACCCTAAGCTTAAAGCGTGAGTTGCCATTTTGAATCCATGGTCGAAAGTGCCAATTGAGTTACTATGTTAAATTCGTCGTTATTTTAAAGAAGTTTACTGGTGTCTGATGTTATGCAGCATTAAATTAGGCCTTTAGTTGTATGTATAACCACTTGTTCGTTTTTATTATAGAAAAAGGTAACTCAATTTATCATTAAAAATTGCAAATCCAAGAATAAAACGTATAAAATAAAAAATATAATAAAAACAACTTTTTAAAAGCACACATTTTTACTTCATTAAGTGCACTAAAAATAAAAATTTTTGGTACCTTTTATTTAGGAATCCATAAATTAAAAAAAAGGTAAAAGTGTGGCGGCGTATTTATTTTTCATGTTGTGATGATATTAAATGTAAGTCACCACAAAATCAGACGAAGTAGTCTGAATCTGTGTATTTAAATTCCATTCCCATTGATCAAATAACTAATGGAGAAGCACTATATAATCCTAATAAGAATAAATATTTTTTGTCCCTTTTTTCTACCCTCTTGCCATTTCGATCTTGTGTTATAGAAACATCGAGAGGAAGACTGCAGTGAAGAGAGAATCTAACTTTGGAATCTTGGGTGGGGGGGGGGGGGGGAGATTGTAACTGCTCAAATTTGATTGGTCAGAGATTCTTTCCTTCGAAAAGAGAGGGAAAGTATGGAAGAAGAGAAATGGCAGCAGGAATGAACTAATGCAGCTAATCACTAGTGCTGATGCATCGAACTCTGTAATCATAGTGACGATGACTGACATTTGCATGATAGACATTGTGTATGATATTACACATTCACATTTAGATTCAAAACTCGCATTTGTGCATAGTCGGAACTAAGGTTCCCTAACACATTGCAGGCAGGAGATAGTCAATTAGACAAGGTGCGAGACTAAATGCAACCTCTGTGACCAGGTATTGGCAGAAATGAACTTCAATGGACTTCAGCGGGAATGCTGTGACAACGAAGGGGTATCAATAAGGTACAATGATAAAGTTACACACCGAAGCAAGAGTATCGTCAGCAGAACCACTTATGGCTAGCGCCAGCTAGCAAGAAGCAACAATACAGCAGCAACTTTAAGTGCATCGTTGAAAAAGAATAATCCAAAAGTGTGAGTGAACGGCTCATCGAGTGTGCAAATAAAGATAAGTACAGTCATCTTTGAGAAATAATCCACACCTGAATTTTACTCTAAGTTTTACCGTTTCAATAATAATTTATTTTTAATAATTTAATATTACATTTAGAGTTAACATTATTAAGATTATTAAATTTAAATAATTATAATTATAAAAGCTATTAAAACAGCACAATAGCATGAAATGTAATATTAAGTATTAAACTCGTGTGGATTATTTCCTTTGGTTGACTGTACTTATGGGTGTGCATTAAATTAATAAATGCATCAGTAAAAACGCTGAGATCTCATTGATGAACTGTATTACTGCGCAGAACATATTTATTTTTTAAGTAATATGCCGTACAGTGCGAGGAAAGAATCTCTTAGAAAACTATGTTAAATATTAAGTAATGCCAAGCGCTCGTTCACAATCTATTTTATATATTAATGCTGATATTCCCTATTACTAACAAACTAATCCCTACCTCATATTTTGTAACTAGATCCAAAGTTTAAACTGAATAAAGAATTCATTTGTTTATTAAAAGCAGTGTCTCTCCTGGGTTTTATCTGATTAAGCACATGTTAGCTATAAGAGGAATTGGTGGGCACTCTGGAAACAAGTCATTTGTCAGAATAGAGATTGATGTTTCATTAAAGAATTTGATATAGGCTTATTGCGGAACACAACACATTTTAACTAGCCATAATTTTCTCTTTGCAACACTTGCAGGAAAACGAAAAAGCCTGCCACCGTTTTCGGAGTGATTGCATTCAGGAACGCAGCAACCAGGCAACATCTGCTCCTTAAAATTCGATGTTAATAATCTATTTTAAAAAATCAAGTGAATAAAGCTTCAATTACATACAGAAAACAGATCAGTAAACTAAACAAATAAAGAAAATTCTATCATTACTAAGCGAGAATGTAAATATCTTACGAGAATTTGTGCAAAAAACATGTTCTCCTATGCATGACTGAGTACTTCCGGATTCAAAATGGCGATCGCAACCGACAAAATGGCGAGTTGTCACCACCCTACTCCGCACTTATCTAGGCACCCTAAGTTTCCTTGGTACACAGCACCACTTCTTCAAGCCGAAATTATGAGAACTATATTTTTTTTCGACACCTATTGGCAAAATGACCAGGTCTTTTACTAGTGTTGCCAGTTTAGTAGTTTTCCTACTAGATTTAGTAGGAATGTTATCTCAATGTAGGAAATTTAATTGGGCAAATTTTTAGTAGGTTAAAATGGAGGGAAAAAAATTGTTCTGTAGGATAATTCTACAGAGAATTTTTTAATTTTCATAGCTTTCACTCCAGTAAAAAAACTTTTGGAGTTGGAGTGAAAGCACTAATGATAAGCGGAAATTGTGTCTGAAATTAAAAACGAGAGCGTGGTCACGTTGCTGACTGGTAAAGCATCACGTAAATCACGCAGTCATGTGATGCTGTTATGGTTCCATTCAAAATCACCTAAAGATAAGGCCTTAGTAATCGGTGAGCACTGCGTCATCAAATTCAGACAGACAATGAAGCTTTCATTGTCTGTCTCAGTTTGATGACGTTGTTCTCACCGAGTACTATGAACACCTCCTAAAAAGAAAGCCTATGCACTGAAAATTCATACATTTAGGGCTTACTATTGGTAGAAATACGATTAACAATGTCTTTTTAAGATGATGTATGAGTATGAGTTTTCAGTGCACAGGCTTTCTTTTTAGGAGGTGTTGGTACTAAGGCCTTATCTTTAGGTGGTGTTGTTCCACTGCATGGTTCACACTCCACGTAAAATGAATGATAGCTGTCTTATTAACTTTATTTCAAAATTTACAATACTCATTTCCAAAAAAGTTGGGACAGTGCAACATATAAGAAGAACTCCAACACATTTGTTTGGATTATTGTATTGCCGTTTATTTCAACGCATTACAATACATAAACGATAAATTAGGCATGGGATCACATATCTTATATGCTTAAAGAAAGATACAGGCGGTTTTCCTGTTTGGCACGTGCAACACACTCCCAAAAAAGTTGGGACAGCCCGGCGTTTACCACGGTGTGGCGTCACCTCTCCTCTTGATGACACACTGTAATCTTCTGGGCATCGATGACACCAATCTTTCTAACACCGTAACCGGAATTCTGTCCCATTCCTGTTGGATATAGGTTTTCAGCTGTTCAACTGTCCGGGGTCGTCGCTATCGTAGTTTTCGTTTAATAATACGCCAAACGTTTTCTATAGGTGACAGATCCGGGCTGCAAGGGGGCCAATCCAACATACGAATGCGCTGCCGACGTAGCCATGCAGAAGTTATGCGCGCTGCATGAGGTCTGGCGTTGTCTTGTTCCAGGATCTGTATATACGCTTCAGCATTGACGGTGCCATTGCAGATGCGCAAGTCTCCCATTCCATGGCCACTAATACAGCCCCAGACCATGACAGACGGTGGTTTCTGTACCGAACGCCTATAGCATGCGGGAATATACTTTTCGTCTTTGGTCTGGAGTGTACGGCGTCCATTATTTCCGTAAACAATCGTAAAGGTTGATTCATCGGACCACAATATGTTCTTCCAGCGTGCTTGGGACCAATTGCGATGGGCTCGAGCCCATATCAGACGGCGACGTTGCTGTCATTTGTTGATGTATGGCTTCCGTTGTGCACAGTATAACTTAAGTTTGCATTTGTGGATGCACCGGCGTACAGTATTCAACGATAATGGCTTCCCAAAGAAATCGTGGGCCCAGGTGGCTATGTCCGTAATCGCAGAATCCCTATGTGTGACGCAGTGACGTCGGAGGATCCGAAGAGCTCGAGCATTCAGAATAGGTTTTCTACCTTGGCCTTTCCGAACTGTGATCTCACCACTATCTCGGTAGCGCTCGATAATATTATGTACTGTAGATGATGACAGGTTAAATCTTCTGGCTATTGCATGCTGAGAAACGTTGTTTGTGAATTCTTGAATGATTCGAACACGAAGATCTTCGCTAACTGGCTTGCCTCGACCCATCGTTCCGAATAAGTTACCTGAACGATGGATGGCAACTGTTATTTATACGGAATGTAGTACGACGTCATCATTCTAGATTATTCCCGAACAATTCGGAAGGTTCCACTACTAACGGCACTTTCTACAACGTATGTCCCTACTATTTTGGAATGTGTTGCAACACCCCCATTCAAAATGAACGTCCCAGAAACGATACAAAATGTTTTGGTGCACACAGTATATTTATGTCATTTCATAAACGTATCTGCTATTTTGTATTCGCGAGAAAGTTTTGTACATCATCCCTTTTTGTTTTTTCTATATATTTTGCACTGTCCCACCTTTTTTGGAAATGAGTATTGTAATATTTACATCCTACATTTTTAATTGCTTAAAAATTAATAGTAAAATCAAATTCACTGCAGTTTTTTTATGCAAAATTGCGAAATCTACGTCAAATAAGCATAGTAAAATATTGTAATTTTCTTTTTAGTGTGTTTTTTAGTAGGGTTCCGTCACCAGGTGGTAGTATATACAATATAGCAGGATTGACAATCGATTCTAGTAGTCTGGCTTGGTAAAAAACTGGCAACACTGCCTTTTACATATACGGTAGCTACGCTATTAGTTAATATAGATCGATGGTGGAAATCTCCCATTGATCTCCACATTAAATGGCGGAGCGCTCAGGAGGGAAGGGGCAGAGCTGAAAGTCTTGTCAAGCAGAATGGTTGATTAGCTGCTGGAATTTTGAGCTACCATGGAAGACTGCATTTTTAACATGTAATAGCTTGTACTGTGAGTACCCTGACCAAGTCCTCCCCTTGCCTTTGCAGTCAGTCAATGAGTTGTATCTCCACGTGAACTTATTCGAAATGTCAACCTTTTATTTAATGGTACTGATCTGTTTCCCTTTTATTAATTTGGCTATTCTAAATATAAATTTGTCCATTCTCAAAAAAGAAAGAATCTTAATTTCCTTAGAAGATAGGAATTATAATTTAATTTTTCATCCTTTTATTTCTTAACAAAGAAAGTATTAATTGTTTCTCATCAAGAAGGTAGCATCATAACTTTATACTGCATAACAATTGTTTTCAATCATTCTGCCTTAAATCTGGAATAAAAATGAGTTTATTGTGGCTCCTTCGAATCTTTGCTTGGATTTTATTCTCTATCTTTTATTTATGTCCAATGGATAAACACATTGGAACATCACAAATGGCGCCCGAACAAAATAACCCTCAAGCAAATGATGGAGCGGAATTGCAGATGGCAGTCAAAAGTGATTCAATTGTGGGATTCACTAATTTGGTTCCTAGCTTCTCTGGAGAGGAGGGCTCGATAAATGTAGATATATTTCTAGATATGCTGGATACGGCAGCTGATATTGCAGGTTGACAAGATAAAATTATCATTGGAGTTCTTAAAACAAAGCTAAAAAGATGAACAATAATAATTTTTAATGACCATAGATTGTTTAAATGTGATAAATATGCAGAGTTAAAAAATCGTATGGTTATCCTGTTTCGTATTAAATAGATTTACAATATGCTGAATTGAAATTTTATGAGGCTAAACAAGTGAGTCATGAATCAATTCGTGAATATGCAAATAGATTGCAAATTTTATTTGATTAGATGTCTAGGAAAATTAGTGTATTTAATACAGGGAAAAAGGAAATTTTGTTATCTCAATTTAAGAAAAGAATAATAACCTCAGCACAGTTATTATTGGCCTGTAAGGAACTAAGTACGTTTCAGGAGGCTGTTGCAAAAGCAATAAACCATTAAGGAATGACATAATCAAGTATCGAAAGGTTAAACTAAACCATTCGTGAAACCATATTTTAAACCGCCCTATGTTAATATTGTAGGTTTCTAATGGACCATAATGATTAACTACGTACCTTTAAACCAATTAGGATTATCATTAATATATTTTTGCATTGAAAGTTCCATGAACCATAATGGTTCCACTAAACCAGGTTCCTTGTAACCAAATTCGACTACTATTAATTTTACGTTATATTCATTCATGACACATCATTCCAAGTCGTTTGATATATTAAATGCCATATTTTAGCATTGAAAGTTCCAATTAACCAGACTGGTTCCACTAAACCAGGTTCCTTGGTACCAATTTCGACTATCATTAATTTTGCGTTATATTCATTCATGACACATCATTCCAAATCGTTTGATATATTACATGCCATATTTTAGCATTGGAAGTTCTAATGAAAAATAATGGCTCCACTAAACCTGGTTCCTTGGTACCAATTGCGACTATCATTAATTTTACATTATGTTCATTCACGACACATCATTCCAAGTCATTTGATATATTACATGCCATATTTTAGCATTGAAAGTTCCAATGAACTATAATGGTTCCACTAAACTAGGTTCCTTGAATCCAATTTCGACTATCATTAATTTTACGTTATATTCATTCATGACACGTAATTCCAAGTCGTTTAATATATTACATGCCATAATTTAGCATTGAAAGTTCCAATCAACCATAATGGTTCCACTAAACCAGGTTCCTTGAAACCATTTTCGACTATCATTTATTTTACATTATATTCATTCATGACACATCATTCCAAGTCGTTTGATATATTACATGCTATATTTTAGCATTGAAAATTCCAATGAACCATTGTGGTTCCAATAAACCAGATTCCTTGAAACCAATTTTGACTATCATTAATTTTACGTTATATTCATTCATGACACATCATTCCAAGTCGTTTGACATATTACATGCCATATTTTAGCATTGAAAATTTTTGAGGGTGTCATAAGGGTACTATTAGAATACGTGCCATTGTTTCGATTTCAACCATTTTCAAAATGGTTCATTCTCGAAACCATATTTATTAATTGGCGAAAATAGTAATTTATATCCGCTTCTATCTCGTCATTACGATTTGTTGGATATATTACTTAATATATCTCTCCATTGAAAATTGCTAGGTGGGGTCGTGGAGGTACCATTTGTGCACGTGCCAATGAACTGATTCAGATAATATTTGAAATTGGTTCGTGCCATGAACCATATTCATCGAATGACGAAAACAGATTTTGAAAATCTTTTATAGCCTCAGAGGAGTTAGAGTTACAGATAGACAGACAGACGGACAGACAAACAGACAGACACGTTTCTCCACACTGATAACATAAAGCACCTTTCGGTACTTTATAAATGCAGAAACAATGAATATGGAGAGGCATGCTCAGACAAATACAGTAAATGAGATTAAAAAAACGGTAGCAAATGAAATAGGGCCGATAGCGCAACAAATATCAGAAAATCAGAAGGACATTGAAAAAAAACTGATGCAATTACAACAAATGATTGAGGCTCAACAGTTGGAAATTAAAGAATTAAAAAAAGGATTCAGATGGTAAATAAAAGTAGGTTTGTAAATAAAGCTCAAAATAAAAAAAGGGGGCCCTCGTTGCTGTGGATGTAATGAGTTAGGTCACGTTTTGAGAAATTGCCCTTAAACAAATAAAGGCTGGATGTGAAATTGCCCTAACAAATTTGAATCAAATATAGTCCGAGTTTATAGGGAAGATATATTATTTTTGATACAGGTACAATTAGGGGATAAGACTATACCTATGATTATTGATACAGGCTCACAAATAAGTATTTTACATTCTGGAATAGTAAATGAAGTTTCCAAATGTGTGTCAAAAGTTCCAGGAAATATTAAATTATCTGGCATTAATGGTGAGAAACACCTTAGTGAGGCAGTATTAGCGGATATTAAGATTGGTGATAAAATATTTTAGGCCTATAGCCATAAATTCTTAATCCATTCACTTCCAAATCCGTCATATCAGGGAATTTTAGGAAGTGATTTGATTGGTGGGGCAAAGTTTGAATTTAAAGATAATCTGAGCAAAGAATTTGTCATTACTAATAACACTGGCCAACAAAATTTAAAATTTTTCTTATGACAAAATGAAAGTGGGTGATTATTGGTAGTATTTTTTCTGCTGATTGCGAATATAATTTTTAATTTTCTCTAGCACGCACAGCTTTCTTGTTTTACAATGTAACATTTTTGAATCATTCAGTGTTTGGGGCCTGGTAAATTTCCTTGCGGCCCCAAAATATGGATACTTTAACAATGTAGCCGCTTCTCTTCACTCCCATTACTTTAACATAGAAGTCTTGATGTGCATAACTTGGAAACTTGACGTGATAGAAAAAATCTAAAAGCAGATTCGGATTCTACCTACAAATTACTACTAAGAACACTTCGTGTGGTCTTAGTCACAAAATGTGTGTTAACTAGTATAATATATTGATAGAAAAAATTGAAAAAGGAAATCTTGATGCTAATTATAAACAGAGATTGAATGACTTAATTGTAAAATATGAACAGAGTTTAACTGATGAGGTGGACGCTCTTAAAGGTGTAAAAAATGTAGAAGTGGAATTTTCTATTGATAAAGCTAAACCAATATTTGTTAGGCAATATCCCATACCAAAAATATATATGGCTGCATTGAAGAAAAACTGGAGCAATATCAAAAGGCTGGAATTATTGAGCCTTGTAGATCTAATTAGAATTCACCTATTCATGTAATTAGAAAGGGGGAGGGGGATATAAGAATAACTTTGGTTTACGTAGGGTAAATGATGTTACTTCTGCACTGGATTTTCCGATGCCTAAAATCCATGAACTTTTGAATGACCTAAATGAATATGAATGGTTTAGTGTCATTGATTTAAATTCAGGTTATTATCAACTCCAATTGTTCCGGAATTATGCAAATGTTTTGCGTTTCAAACACCTTGGGGAAAATTTCAATTAACAAGGATGCCCCAAGGTGCAAAAAATTCTGCTCACACATTTCAGGCATTCATGACTGATATTTTATATGAGCGTTTGGCACAAGGCCTATAAGTGCTCAAGACGATGTTTTAGTTTATTCTAAAACTATTGAGTAACATTTTGAGCTTTTGCAGTGGGTATTCGCCACTTTCCATAAACATATTATTATGAAACCCTCAAAGTGTAAATTAGATATGCCACAGGACATATAATTACTAAACAAGGGTTGAAGCCTGATCTAGAGAATACAAAGGCAATTCTTGATATTCAATCACCCAATAATGTGAAGGAAGTGCGCTCCCTTATTGGTGCAGTAAATTTTTATCGGCCTTTTATTAAGAATCTATCAGCCATTTTAAAACCCATTACTGATTTAACTAAGAAAGATATGAAATTTAAATGGTCAGAAGAATGTCAATTGGCCCTCAATGATATCAAAACGATATTAAGTAATTCCCCTGTTTTAATACCTCCAAAATATGGTAAATATTTTTTCCTAAACACGGATGCCTCAGGACAGGCGGTGGGAGCAGTACTCCAACAAGAGGTGGAAGGGGGTATGAAACATATAGCTTTTTTTTAGTTTAAAATTACAAGTGCTCAGTGCCATTATAGTGTTATTGAGAAGGAGTTACTGGCAATTGTGTTGCCTTAAGACGATTTCGTCCAATGATTTTAGGTTTTAAAATACACTTATTATCTGATCATAAGCCACTATCTTTTTTGTCAAATCTAAAACAAGTAAATCAAAGGTTATTACATTGGTCTTTGGAGATCCAAGAATATAATATAACTATAAATCATATTGCAGGGGGGCAAAATGTAGTAGCTGATTTTTTATCCCATCCAGTTACAATAGAATGTTTAGGGATAATAAGAATTGAGTCAAGCAATCTTAATGAAGACATTACAAAGTCTCAACAAAGTGATCCATATTTTTGTAAGATAATAGAGGCCATTAAAGGGTCTAAAAAGAAAAAGGGTAAATGGAATAGGAAAGGGAGATTTGAATTAGTTGATGACCTACAAATTTGGCATGAAATAAGCAACAATATGAAAGTAGGGGGTTTTAGGAGAAATAAAAAAAATATAGAATTTGTATAGGTGAAGATATAAGGCCTAAATTAATTGAGGTTGCTCATGATAATCAATTAGCTGGTCATAAAGGCATTAGGAAAACGATTATGGCATTGAAATGGCTAAAGATGTCTGTTTATTTGCTCTGTCATGTAAGGTTTGTCAAAAGTGTCGTTTAGAGAAAGGGTCTGCACCGTTTCAAACAGGTATTAAGGCAAATCACCCATTTGAAAAATTGGCGATAGATATAATTGGTCTGTTAACAGAGACTGAACAAGGTTATAAATACATTTTGGTATGCCTAGATGTTTTAACAAGATATCCTGAAGCTATTGCTATGAAACATCAAAAGGTTGAAACTGTTACTAAGGCCTTTCTTGAAAATATTATTTGTCGTTATGGTCTTCCATATGAACTTATTTCAGACCGAGGTACGAATTTTACCTCTGGGTTAATGCAGGGTGTTCTGCAAGAATTAAAAATTAATCACATTTGTACTAATGCATATCGCCCTAACTCAAATGATTTGGTGGAATCAAAATATTTTGGAAACATTGAGAAAGCTCTGTGTTGGTAAGCCATACAAATGGGATGGATATTTGAATTCTGCCCTATTCAGCATTAGGACCACATACAATGAGAGCACTCAAGAAGCCCCTGCCTATTTATTGTATGGATTTGACCCTCGAACTCCGTGGGAAGGGGGGGATCAATTGGTAACATTGTATCTTCTACCCAATTTGGATCGGGTTTGGTTGCCAGATTGCACTTGGCTCGAAAGTTTGCCAGTGAGGAGAGTAATCTTAGATGGCAGAATAAAATATATAACTGCTATAAAGGTAGAAGACTGAAACATTTCCTTGTAGGAGAAAGGGTTCTTTTGTTATTAAAAGGAAGAGGAAAAAATAAATTGGGGTACAGGTACAGGGGGCCCTTTTATATACAAAATAGGATCAGTCCTGTTAATTACAGAATACAAAATGTTCGCACCAAGGAATTTCAAGTTGTGCATGTGGACGGTCTGAAGCAGATACCATCAATAAGGAGACTTGGCATTTTGGAATTTTCCATCAAACATGTAATATGTGCCCTCTGGATAAATGTGTGGCGAAATCAACGGCTACTCACAAGTGATGTCACCATGATCAGTTTCAAATGACGTCATACTCATTTTCTCCCTCCCCCGTTCCCTTTTTTTTTATAGATGCCATTAATTTTAATTTTAATTAACAATTTTCTTAATAGAAATTTTTAAAACTTTTATATTTTAAGAAAATAAACTTTACGAGAAACTTAATGGAATGGAAATAAATTATTAACAAATAATGTATGTCCATGTGTAACAAATTAAAACAAAAAAATAGAAATCTTCAAAAAAATCTCACAAATTTTCATTCCTTTTATAACAATTTTATTAACAATGTATTTATTTCTTATAAAGACAATTAAAAACAGGATACAAAATTATTCAAACATTCAAGTTTATAAATATTTAACATAATAAACAAAAATTAATTTAATAAACATAGTATAACAGCATGGGATAACAATAATTAAGGAAAACCTAAAATTTATATGTGCATAAACCACGACGATTACAAAAGGCATTCAAAACACTATTATTAGGTATTTTAAATACCAACTTACAATCTGCTGGCCTAATGTTAAAATGTAATTTTGGTATGTCCTCTCAAAATTATATTGTAACATTAGGCCAGCAGATTGTAAATTAAGTATTTAAAATAAAAATATTGTTTTGAATGCCTTTTGTAACTGTTGGGTTTGATGTACATAATTTTTAGGTTCATACTTTCCTTAAAAATTAATTTTACAAAGATTAAAAGCAAGAAAAGGTTTTCAAGCATTAACGAGACTATATAACAAATGTTTTTAAGACAATATAAAATAGTACAAAAATAAAAGATATTAAATTAGCATCAAGTATGCATGAATTAAGTGTGTCCCTATTAAACATTAGCAAAATTTTAATAAAAAGCAAAAATAATTTCAAATTGTTACTAAACATTTATTAAAAAGAAATTTTAACAAACAATTATTGCCATTAGTTGTAATTTCATACACTTATCTATGAAGTATTCTTTTTATTTTCTGTTGATTTTTATTATTTAAATTAAATGCAAATAATTTGTATCATTACTGCAGTGATGTCACATATTACAAAATCACATTGCGTCTGCAATAAAGCTTCCTCTAATTTTTTATCCAAATTTACATCTATCAGCCATTGCTGAACACAACACATAAACTTATGTTCTATTCTTTCAATTAAGTTAAATAAGTCTTTTGTAGGAATGAAAGATTCCCAATGGCTTTAAGTTTGTTTGAAAAGCTTTTTAAAATAAGTGAACAACTCATACTATTTACTTACAGAGGCATCATTAATCATCAAAGTACACCGACAAATATCACATTGGTCAAAATTCAGCAGTAGAGAGTAACAATGATAAACTTCATTATTGTAAAATAATAAATCACCAAATGGATAATGAAAAGATTCTACGAAAAGCATATTATTATTATTATTATTATTATTATTATTATTATTATTATTAACACAAATTAACTATAACCCACAGCAACTTCAAATACAACTTAATCAAAATTAACAAAATTAATTGTTTCAGATCACAAAGAATTACAAATGATTAGCCTAATGTGCCATTACAACATTAAAATACATAATAAGCTATTTTCCATTTCCACAACATACAATTAATTGAAAAATAATTTTTGACTACCTAGAAATTTTCTATGTTGTGCTTTATGCATTATTAAGTTTTATGGAGAACAGATGAAGGGGGGGGGGGGGGGGAGAACAGTTAATCTGTTTTTTATTTTATGCTTTCATATCATCACACGAAATATCACTGTTGGTTGTTCTATGGGGAAAATGTTCGCAGAGATCTTAGAAATGAGCATAAATGACTAATGCAATAACTCTGAAACTTTTCCATTTGAAAGTACACCCTAAATTTAAAAGAACAATGACAGATTTAATATACATTAATTAAACATAGCAACAGAGCCAAATGACTTGCAAAGTAAACAAGAAATTGGCTAATGGTTAATCAAAGGAAGAAATAAAATTGTGAGGTAATTAATATTATTATTTTCGTAATACATATATTTTAAATTATAAGAAATTGCTTACTAAATTAATGAATTTGATGAATTTCAGCAGCAGATCTAAAATGAAAAAATGTGTCACTGCTGGATCCTGCAACCAAATAATAATATTTCCATTTGAATGTACAAAAATACAATTTAATTTGTGTAATATTTTAAATTAAAAGAAATTGCTTATTGAATTATTTAATCTTTATAATCACCTTTACATGGCAATTGGAAGTCAAGATATTTTCCAAGATAAGTTGCATCTTGGAAGAAGCTCACATATTTTACTCGAATTCTTAATTTTTCTTTATGACTTTTCATTAGAGTAATATTTCAGATAATATTTATACTATCCAAATCCAGTTTTCTTGAGTGATGTGAACAATTATTGCAGAACTTCTGCCTTTGACTCCCTTTAATTCCCTGGAGATATGAAATAAACTCAGATTTGCCTCCATTTTCTCTTTTAACGTTTTATGTACGAAACTACCACTGTTTAAAGAGCAAAAACCGAAACTGCTTATTCCTGAAGCGCCCTCTAATCGAAAGTGTTGCAACACAACATGCGCAGAAAAAGATGCGTATTACGGGTTTTGAATCAAATTGCCAAGTCTCCTTATTGATGTTCTCTGGTCGGAAGGCTGGAGGGGAGGTCTTGAGTTGGGGGAAAAACAAATATGCATTCAAAACGAAGGAGGAACCAGAGGACTACAGATGAAAGCGTGGAAGAAGATGAGGTGGATTATCGGCGGCCTTCTTGGCACCTGCACAGGATACATCTGATGAGACCACTGGAACTGTAGAACCAGTGTCACAAGATCCAGATCAAGACTCGGACCAGATAAATTGAGGGACGGATACTCAACATGACATTGACAATCAACCTCAAGTTGGTCAAAGAACCTACAATCTTCGGAAAAGAGATCACTGTGTGGATTATAGGCGTCTTCATCAAGGACGGGATCAATTGGATTAATGATGTGTATACAAGTTGCCAAAATGTTATGTTCATCTTTCTATATTTTCATCCTTAATGATGGGTGTATTGTGACATTCGTCTTATTCAATGCTATTGAATTTTGTGTTAATAGATGGCGCTGCGGACGTGTAGTCGTCGGACAATGACTGTGGAGATCTCCCATTGAAGCAATACGTAATGGCGGAGCGGTCAGGAGGGAAGGGGCAGAGCTGAAAGTCTTGTCAAGCAGAATGGTTGGCTAGCTGCTGGAATTTTGAGCTACCATGGAAGACTGCGTTTGTAACATGTAATAGCTTGTACCATTAATATCCCTGACCAGGTCCTCCCCTTGCCTTTACAGTCAGTCAATGTGTTGTATCTCCACGTGAACTTATTCGATATGTGAACGTTCTATTTAACGGTACTGATCTGTTTCCCTTTTATTTATTTGGGTATTCTAAATATAAATTTGTCCATTCTCAAAAAGAAAGAATCTTAATTTCCTTAGAAGATAGGAATTATAATTTAATTTTTCATTCTTTTATTTTAACAAAGAAAGTATTAATTGTTTCTCATCAAGAATGTAGCGTCATAACTTTATCCTGCATAACAACTGTTTTCAATCATTCTGCCCTAAATTTATTTAATCTGGAATAAAAATGAGTTTATAGTGGCTCCTTTGAATCTTTGCGTGGATTTTATTCTCTATCTTTTATTTATGTCCAATGGATTAACACATTGGAACATCACAATATTACTTTGCACACTATCGTACATATCTGTTTAATTCCGATATTTAATTAAACATGAAGACCACGAGGAATATAACATGGGGAAAGATCTTTCAGTGAGCATGCGTATAGAGGTAAGCAGGGATCTGCTTACTGCATCAGTGTTTCTTTCAAAAATCGTCTGCTTGTGATGACTTTAATGGCGTCTTACTACTAGCGCAAATACGCGGATAAATACATGAACTACTCACGGCACATAGTCTATAGCCTTCTGTAGAATAACAGCCTGTCTACTGACGCCAGCGCCACTCACGGAAGCTTCATTTTTGGACCAGTTTTTCAAAGGCGGTTGCCACACTACCCCTGCTCTCCACGGGAGAAGTTCTTCGCACGTACTTACCTGAGGGGCGGAGCTAAGCCCAATGATACGTCACGGGGAAGAAGCATGAGGAGACGACCCATCTAGCGTCATTTAGCAAAGTTAATCTGTCAACCCAGTGTTGCCAACTTGGGGGATTTCCCACTAGATTTAGTAGGAAAATTTTTCATTGGGAGAAAAAGGTGGATTTTTTTGTTGGGGTATTTTCTAGTGAGAAAAAAAATTTGGGGGGATTTCCTAGTGGGAAAAATTTAAGATTTTTTTCCGAGTATTTTCTCTTTAATCTGATGAAAATTACTGCCTAGATTGGATCAGGCGTGATTACATCATATGATTGCTCTTCTACTGGATTATCCAGTAGCCAGACTGGATACAGTAGCCAATCCGGTTTCGAGATACGGCGCTAGCATTCCTTTGGTTCTTTAAGTATATATAAGAAGATGAATAAAGGACTGTGCTTGACCAATCGATTGAGGATCAGGACGGACTAGCTCTTCTACTCTCATTCCGGGCATCATCCCATTGCTCTCATTTCACGGTGCGCCCTTTTCAAGACGATTTTCACCTTCTGTTACGTCTTATGTGCTGGTCCCTGGCGTTAGAATTAATATTCCCATAAACCAGTACATCAAGATGCTCATTATTCTTCTGGGTCCCTGGTGTTGGGATTAATTTCCTTGCAAATCTGATTAAGGACGTTTCTCATATATTATCATCCTAATTATTCACAAGTGGGTCCCTGGCATAGAATTAATTTTCTCGCACACCTGATTATATTCCTTAAAGCTATGTGCATCCTTTTCAGGACGACTATTTCTTTTAAACATCTAACCAGGTTACCAGCAGCGGCTTCAGTATGCCAAATGAAGGAGAGTTCTCCCACGAGTTCGTATACAATGACGTCATCACCAGAGACAAGCGTTTTGCTGCATTTGATGCCATCATCAGTGAAAAGCAGGCAGCACAGATTTATGCCAATAACTGATGACAGAAATGGATAAAAAATTAGAGGGACAAACGTTAGTTTATCTTAAAGAATTCGATGTACTGCTTAAGAATGCTCATGCAGCCAAGTTCGTAGCTGCCAGTCCCAATATTGAACCAACTCATGAGTTGGAGAAGGAGGAGGACTACATGGACGCATCCTTACCATCGGTACTATGTGGGAGCAGGGATGACCCCAATCACAAAAGGAAAAGAGAAGATGACCCTACTATGATGGCAACCCTTGGATTGGAGTGAAAAATAAGAAGTCCAGGAAAGAGACGAGGTTAGATAATTTGAAAAAGATCGCCAACGCCAATGAAGAAGTTTCTACTGCCGCCAGAGGAAAACGCAGCAGAAATTGACAAAAAAACTCGGCCAACAATATCAGCCAATTGGTAAGTAAAAGTTCATATGTCCCACCAATTATCATACGCACTCATGGTAAGCCACTTAAAGAAATTTTGGACGAGATTAAGAAGCGTGTACCTCTAGAAAAAATCGCAATGCATACAGGCAGAGCACAGACTGCAAAAGTGAAATGTCTAGACGAAGTTATCTATAAGCAGCTCGTCGTTGGTATCAAAACTGATGATATTTTGAAAATTCAGCACCATCAACTGAAGTCCGAGAAGGTGTTGAAGTTCGTTATTCGAAATGTTGATGATACGTATGATCTAGAAGACCTTCAAGAAGACTTAAGAAGAGCAAACTACTTCCCAGAAAAGGTAATCCGACTTAGGAAAGCCAAAGGATCAATAGATATGCCTATGGTTTTGGTTCTGCTCCACATTAGCGAGCATAACCAGTTATTCAAAAGTGTCACTTGTATCGGTCCACTAGCTGTTCTAGTAGAATTCTTCCGAGGGAACAAGAAGCCACTACAGTGTTACAACTGCCTGCGCTTCGGACATGTATCCATGGGCTGCACAGAAGACCCTCGTTGCAACAAATGCACAGAGGCCCACCAGTCAAGAGACTGCCCCAAGATTAAAGGACAAGACCCCTCGAAGTGCAAAACATGTGGAGGACAACACACTTCAAGCTATAAAAAATGTCCAAAATATCCCCAGATTAAAAGGATACATACTTCCAAGGTTACTGCGGACAAATCTTTTGCAGCTCAGTATCTAAGCTGGAAGAAAAAGGTCTCCACATTAACGACCTACAAGGTATGTATAATCAAATTGGACAATATGACATTTGTTTACAAACCTAGGCAAACGTTATTCACAGTTGAGTGGGCTCCTTAAGACCAACTAATTTCATCATGGCTACAGAACATTATACTGAGATCAACTAAGGTGAACTTCGGGACGTGATGTGGAACGCTAGGGGGGGTTCCCCGAAAGCGTATAGAGTTTCACAACTTTCTGTTGAAGCAGGAAATCGACGTTGCTTTCCTCTGTGAAACACACCTCAAGCCAAGCCGAGATTTCAAGCTACCCGGTTATTGTGTGTACCACAACGATCGTATGACTCCAAACACTACAATATGTGCCTCTGGTGGTGCTGCGATCATCATCAAGAATGGAATTAAACATCAAGAATTGGTCTCCTAATCTTAAGTAGGTATTGATCGGCGTCCATCATCATCAATGACGTCTCCCTTGGTGAAGTGAAGTTCGTGGCGCTCTACAATTCAACTAAACATACTCTCAACGTTAGCGGTCTTGATGAACTCTTCGATGGTGACATTTCAGTTATACTGGCTGGTGATCTTAATGTCAAACATCCACTTCGCACTCCTCATGGTAATTATGTCCAAATAAATCATGATAAAGAAAAACTAATTGCAGATTCCCTAGAGATGCAGTTTGTTATTCCTCATAAAAATAATCCCGAGAGTCAACTCATGTCCCAGCGTGTGAAAGATGGTCTTATCAAGCTTGATGACGTCCCGCAATTTACATCGAAGATTAACATCGAGACTGGCGAGATGGCTGCCATCATCAGAAATCTCAAACTGAGGAAGGCTCCAGGAATAGACAAGATAAGTAATAACGCCCTAAGGAATCTGCCGAACAACACTATTAATGACATCTCAAATATAAGCGACAAAATCAAGCAGGGACAAAATCCTGCAATTCCCGCGAGCTACCGACCTATCAGTCTACTCCCTTCGATGTCCAAAGTTTTGGAGAAAACTATCCTCACCAGGTTCAATGACCACTGTTTCGCCAGTGATCTACTTTGGAAAGTGTAGTTCAGCTTTTGTGACGCCCCTAAGTGTCAGATGCAGATATGGAGGCTTGTTGAAGATTTGAGCACCCAACTGAACCTTTCAATATACTGTGACGTGGTCTTTCTTGATGTCAGTAAGGCTTTCGATCAGGTGTGGCATGAAGGGCTAATCTACAAGATGAATAGAGACGAGTTCCTCCTGATTTGATTTTGAAGGTGAAATCCTTTCTTAGCGACAGGATTGGCTAAAACTTCTCCACTCCCCACAAGGTAAACGCTGGTGTACCACAAGGCTCTGTCCTTGGGCCCGTTTTATTTAATTATTTTGTACATGATTTCCAAAAACCAGAAAAATGTAATTTATATTTCTATGCTGATGACACTGCCATCTCACGTTATCACTCGTCTGCAGGATGCCTTGAAGAAATTTGAAGACTGGTTTAATTGCTGGAAGCTGAACCTTAACTCCGGAAAATGCAAAGCTGTGTATTTCAACAAAAAGCTTCAGCATCTCCCGAAGTCTCTTGTCTTATTCAATAAGAAACTCGAATGGGTCTACAATTACAGGTACCTTGGCGTTATAATCGACTCAAGACTCTCATGGAACTGTTACGTGACTTACGATTTGAACAAAGCAGAGAAGTCTAAGTACAGCCTCATAGCTCTCCTGGGTCGAAACAGTGCCCTCAGCACCGACAATAAGCTACTATTGTACAAGATGATGATTCGGACCATCCTCCTCCATGGCATGTCTTCGTGGGCAACCATATGTAAAAGTAGATGGAGTGAGCTCCAGTTGTTCCAGAATGTTACCCTGAGAACCATCGCCCAGCTTGGCAGAAGGACTGTGAGAAACCAATCCATACACTTTGATCTGAACATGACCCACCTTGGTAAGTGTGTGGAAGATCTCCTGATGAACATGGTGCAGACGATGAAGAGCCATGACAATGACCTGGTGGCTGGAATACTAAACAACCCGAAGGTAATATAGTGGCATACAACGTATAGAAAACAGCGGCATATTCTTGATGTCAGCTTCGAAGACATTGGCAACGTTTCCTTCCCGGATTATTGGAAGATGTGATACCACCCACCCCCGCCCCCTCTCCGAATCTTCTGACAATTGTCAATCTTATTTTTTTTTATAATGCAGAAGACCTCTTTGGGTTAGTCAGGCTTCTTGCCTATTTCAGGGTATTTAATGTGGAATTTATTCTGGTAGGGTGAGCTTCGTGAAAGCAATGCTTTCGTCCCATCTGAAGAAATGTACACTTCACTGTTTGATTGTCGATTGTCGACACTTTCAGTTCGTTGGAAATCTCTTCGTTGGAAGACTTCATAATTGTAAGTAGACTTCACAGTTTTTAGGTTATCTTCTCTCTCATTTTTTTTTCACTTCAATTGCTTATTTCAAAAGGATAGGGTAATTATTTTTTCATTACGAATTATTCTATTAAAGTCTGTTTATAATAACCCAAAGCCTGCGCGAGGAACGATTGCTCTTGCAGTCAGTCAGTCAGCTTTGATATGCCTCATAAACGGAAGATTTTAGTATTCTACGCCAGTTAGGTTTTAAAAAGCAGAAAACTGCCAGATCAGATTCAGACACGGATTCTGAAAAAGGACAACTGCAGTACAAGCAGATGAATGTGATGTATCTGAACAATTAGGTAATTTTACACGAAATTTGCTTGAAACGAATATTTTTGTAATGTTTGTTTAAATAAAACTACTTCATTTGACTGTTGTTTTAATGTCTATTTTTTCTTTTATGTTGCGCCTATAATTTTAACTATAAAGATATTAAAAATATTAATTGTTTATAAAACAAGAATATAACTCGTAAAACGATTTTCAAATATGCTGAAAAGTAGAATATAAAAATTTGCTGTTTAATATTACTGTAATATTTTTATATACAGCAATGGCGAAAACTGCATGTAACTTTACGTATACGATTGCAGCGCTCACACAAATCTTTCCAAACGCGCGCGAAATGAGAATGAAATCCTCGCACGTCTAAATGTTTTAAACTACTGGGCCTATGTTCTTTCCCCTGCTAGATCAAAGCTATCATAAACGTCAGGAGAGGAAAAACCATTGTTTCAAAACATTGCTGGGAAAAATCTTTTAAGCATTCCAAGGAGCTTTAGCTCTGACGCAGATGTAATTTTAATATCTCACTTTTACTTGCACTTGGTTTAAATAAACAGTGGAAATACCTTTGATTCTATATGCATTCACGTCATTTTAAAATATAGGCCTAACTTCAATTAGCCATTTTAACAATAGGCCTAACATTATTTAGTCATTTTAACTGTAGGCCTAACATAAATT
>JAHWFO010079372.1:163563-174440 GCA_023313115.1 Rhysida immarginata | reverse complement strand
CATAGTAGTGCAAATTCAGGGCTTATTATTGGTAGAAATACGAATAACAATGCCCTTCTTATGATATTGTAACAATATATGGTGTTTCCGTGCAGGGGCTTTCTCTTCAGGTGGTGTTGATTGTAGGCTATGATTAGAAATATAATATCTTGAGTAAATGTTGAATATTGTTATAAAATTATTAATATAATCAGTGGACGAGGTCAAATATGCTAACTCCGAGTTGAGTCAACACCTCCTAAAGAGAAAGCCTCTGCACGGAAACCGTCATACATTGTTACATCATCATAGTAGTGCAAATTCAGGGCTTATTATTGGTAGAAATACGAATAATAATGCACTACTATGATGATGTAACAATGTATGACGTTTCCGTGCAGACGCTTTCTCTTCAGGAGGTGTTGGTTGAGTTAATGAAGAAGTTCATTGTTGCTACGATAGTCAATAATACGTTAACAGTCGTAGCAATAATCATTGCTTCACCAACCCAACTCAATGTTTGCATTTTTGACCTCGCCCTTTATCAACACCACCTAGACAGAAGGCCTGATAACAGAAACGCCATACATTGTTACATCATCATCAGTCGACCAAATATAGGGCTTATTATTGATAGAAATAAGATTAACAATGGTCGACTAAAGATGATATAACAATGTATGACGTTTCCGTTACCAGGCCTTCTGTTTATACTTTGTTCAACGAAAGAAAAACTGGGCGTGTCTTATTAAATTTCCTATTTCAATTGTTAGACATTGTTGCTAAGTAAAATTAACAATCGCTAACAATTGAAATTGGAAATTTAACAGGACACGCCCAGTTTTTCTTTCGTTGGACAGAGTATAGGAAGTATTGCCTTTATACTCTGTCTAATGAAAGAAAAACTCGGCGTGTCTAATTAAAATCTCAATTTCAATTGTTAGACATTGTTGCTAAATATAATTGCCAATGGTTAACAATTGAAACTGGAAATTAACTGGACACGCCCAGTTTTTCTTTCGTTGGACAGAGTTATAGGAGATTTTGCTGCAATCCTCTATCATTGTAGGCTATGTTTCTAATTTTACAAATACATTATTGTATTAATTTCTTTTTTTTATTTTTCGTCTAAATATTGAGAATTGATATTTTTGATGAGCAATTGTTTTCTGTGAATATAAATTATATAATTGCATTCCTAATTGTTGTTTCAGTTGGAAAAAATGTTTGAAATCTCCCGAAAGAAGGTAAAATTTAAACATTTTTGTCTGCCTGAAATAACAATGGAAATCAGCTAAATGAACGGTTCGTTATAGTATTTTTCATAAAAGAAGATCAACGAAACGAACCAATTAGAATTGGCTGCTTATCGCTTAGTTATTCCGTTCATTGCTCCACGCTCTCCCGCTTCAGAGCTACACACATTTCAATAAATTTTCCTTTACATTAAATATTTGTAAACTCTGTGTAATTTGTTTACTTAAAAATATCACGATGTGGAAGTTTACAAACATTTAGAATTAGCACCAAAACATTAGGAATTAGCTCTCTCTAACGTCAGGAGAAAGTAATGAATCAACAGTACTTGTATCTAATCGGTTTCCACATTGACCCAGACAAAGGTCAACGGTCTTCTTTTATGAAAAATACTATAATATCCAGACGGGCGTGGTAAAAGCAATATAAAGCCATTCGTTTTGGTTGTTCGTCCAATGTCACTCTTCGCATGTGTACTGACTAACCGTTAAGGCTGCGTACGAGTGTTAAATCGAGTCGAATAAGGGTGTAGACGAATTCATTTGAAAACCACAAATTCTGCTTCAAATGAAACAGATATAATTTTAAATGGGTTCGGAAAAAGTTCAAAAACACTTGAATTGAAATCAAATCCATTCGATTAATTCGATTCAAGGAGGCTGATCACTCCTGTAAGCTCGAATTGGTTTTATCCGAACGATACCATTCGAAACCTTCGAATACATCCGAAAATAAGCTTATAACTACTTACAAATAATAGCTCATTTCCGTGTTTTTGGCGGACTAATCCATTAGAAATCTTCGGGGACATTGTAAATGCAGTTTCAATTAGTTAAAATACCTAATTGAAATTCAAAGATTTCAGAACCATTCGTATGCGTATGACTGCAGCGTTAACTTTAACGTTAGAACAATTGTGCTAGAAATGGAACCAAATTCATCATCTAGGTCTTTCATACGGAAACATTACAACAAATATGTTGAGAAAAGTGAAGAAAACTAAGGTATGTTCAAAAGAAATATGTTCAAATGGTTTCGAAAGGAATATTCAAAGGCCAGTCGAATAGGTTTCGAATAAGGTATTCAAAAGCTGTTGAATACAAATTAATTGAATGAATCACAATTCGTTACAGCAGCCAAACTTCAATGCTAGTTCAAATGAATTCGATAAAGGCTCGAATGACTCGAGAAACAGATCAATTCATTTCGAATTGTTTTAATGTAGATTTGATAGCATGTTCGAATGGTTCAAATCAAAGTTTTCTTGAAATTATTCGACTCGCACGCAGCCTTACTAACCGTGTTCCAACCATATTCTCTGATACAATCATTTTCAGTTGGCTTGCTAGTTATGCATTACTGTTTTACTCTTAAAAATTACTAAAAATAACAACGGAACTGGGAGAAGGGTAAGGGAGAAGGGTAAGGGAAAAATTATATGCAGTAGAATGCTTCTATAAACCGTCTTAAAAAGGTTTTTTTTTAAATTTCTTGTGAAATAAAGAAATAAGTTATGTAAAAATGGTGATTTAGGGATAAACATAGTGTGTTCTACAAGTTTTTCATTGCCACTTGTACTCGGTTAAAAGTTACGTTATAATTTGACCCTTAAAGAGGTCAAAGGTCAAATTTGACGTGAGCATCAGATTGTGGATTCTCACTTTCCTACAACATCATATTAACAGATTGTCGTTAATTTTAATAGATTTGTAGACATTTGGGTGAATCATTTCACAAAGTAGACACCCTCTATACGAGTAATGTGTAAATAAGCAATGAATGCGAGACACTATCAAACATTATCAATAATTGGCAAATAATAAGTTAAATTCAAGAAAAATTGCAAACAATAAAAAAAGATAACAATTTAATTAAGTTATATCATGGTTATTAGAAGTTAGTGGTTGGTCAACTCGGTCTCGAAAGGTTATTACCGCCAAAATCTACCATGATATGGCACTGGCTGACTAAGTAGTCTATTTTCAATATATGGCTCCAAAATTAGGTTTTTAACACTGGAGAACAATGGAGTTGACCTACCTCTAACTTCTAATACCCATGGTTATACAAATAAAAAAATTGTAAATTCTGTCATGCTTTCCATCAAACAGAAAATGACAGATGAATTTCTCGAAAAGTTTCTATTAATTGTATACTGAAATGTTTCTTTAACTGTGTACCGTTATGTTTATTTAAAAACAAACCTTAAACTCTTCTCAATATTAGTATCAATTAATTGAACTTGTCATCTGTAATTGCGCCGTTCTGTAAATCGGGGCGTCCTGTAAATCACTTGTGCAAGCAGAGTTTTCACCTTTAATAGCACCTTGACGAAAGCGGGCATCGGATGAGCGCAACAAGATTGGTTTACGTCAAAAATTGTTCTTTTAACAAGAGGTAATTCATGAATTCGTTTCATCAGGTTGTGCTAGATTGAATTGGTTATGAAATATTTGGACTAGCCCGGGACTCAGGTTACCCCCGCCGACAATCATAATGCGTTTATAAGATATTTCCAATCGCTAAAGTAATTTTTAATTTTATTTATTTATTTACTTATTCATTGCACCCAACAGGTTAATTTGTTCTTGTTTTTATAATGGAAGAATATGTTGATTACAAAATAGAGGATAAATTTTTGAACTTATATTTAATTCTTTGATATGATCTTTTTAAACATTCTAAGTCCCAGAATCTAGAATTATGTTATTATTGCTAGTATTTATCATTGATGCTTATGCGTGTGTACTTTAACGTGGTTATTTGGCACAGGTGGTAATTATCATTCCATCATGTGGGAAAGAGTTTTTCCCTTTTAATAGCCGCTAACTACAGTAGCGCTCCCTCGGACAATAACTTTGCTCTCAGCCCACTTCACAAGCGAAGCACGTTTGCTGACTTTCTTTTTTTTTTAATGCTCCCACATTCTTGTATTAATATCTTTAATTTCATGAGAGGTTTCTTTAAAGATTGCCCGGGCATCACTTTCATCTGAAGTAGTTGTTGCCTCATCTCTTTTAATTTCTTTTTTATATTTCTTCTATTTTTCTCATTTGCTTTCTCTCTCACTCCTGCATACCACTTTGATGTCGTTCAGGCGGCATCGGTGCCTAAACTAGTTCATTGCCTCTTCTAAGAATAGATCAGCGGAGCGAATTCATAGCTGTGGGCAATGTCGGTCAAGGCCGGTTGGAGAGGGAAAACGTCAGATGACGGGATTCTTTTGAAACCTCTCAGGACCGGGATGACGAACCTATTGGCACGCGTGATAAAGGTTTGCTGCACATGCAAGATTTAGAGACGAAAGGATACTCTAGGTATTCTTCTAACTAAACTCATTAGAATTTGTAATAATTAGATGCAATTTATCTATCCGCTCAATAATTTTTAAATAATTTTTCTTACACCAAAATGAAAAGGTTTGCCATCACGGTCTCATGAGATTCCGTAATGCTGTACATTAAAGATTATCAAAAGAAAAAAAAACTTAGGAGATTATTTTGTCCTCCTCCGCTGAAGATGGCTACTTGGTAGCTGAAATACGTATCCGGTATTTCAAATCTCCTTGTGGATTAGAGGTTCCCTCCGATTTTGATAACAGATTATGAAAAAGATCAGTAATGAACGAAACCTCAAACTACTCAGTAAAATGGTGGCCGCTTACTTCGCCATACGTCATTTGCTAATGTCACTTCATGTCACATTCAAGGCGTCACAAATTCAATTTGTCCCCAGTCAGTCAATACAACCCATTCACTTCGTCAAATTTATTTCCTCATTCTGTAAAAATATTTTGGTTCCATGATATTTTTTTTTTGTTAATTGATTATAGCTTCAATTATATTTACTATGAATTACTTTCTATTTGAAATAAACGACATCGCTTATGTGATATACGCGCTTTGGGCGGAGACGCACGTGGATATGCATTAACCCTTCATAAATGATGCTACTTTACACTAATTGCTTGGAAGAAGTAGAATGGAAAGCGAAGGTCGTAATACATCAATTGCTAAATCGATGAAATAAGTACAGCTCAAATTCCCTGCTGCGGTTGAGTCGAATTGGCGTTAACTTCCGCTGTTGTAGTCACCCCCTGCTGTTATTTTAATTGCTGCTCAGCGGCAATGTCCTCCGCTGTTCTACCATGCCCTCTAGATGACTTTTAAAAAATGTCCGTCTGTTCGAATGTTGCAATATTTTGGTCCTTTAGAACTAGCCTTTCCTAGTTTTTCATGTCGATGTTAGACGTTAAGAACATAACTTTCGATAGATGAAGAGTTATACAATTGGTAGGCAGACATTGGAAACATCTTATAGCACATTGTCCCCTTGGAGACTGCTCTTCCGCAACTAAGTTCATTTTAATTCCTGACCAGAGACCACTTAATGACAGGTGAAGAAGCAATTTTCCTTTCATTGACTCTGATGTGCAATAGATTCACTTTCGCTTTATTACGATTCGACTCATCCGCTAGTGTACTTTTTATTGCTCAATTTGTCGGGAGCTTTGCTTCCCATTCTACTTCTTCCATGCTATTTTCTTGTTACAATCTGCCCTTGGCTATCTCTGCCTTGTTGCTTAGGGGACTTTCAAGAAATACGTAATGCTCATTTTGGCCTTTTCAGATCCCCCCGATCCCCTATATCACGCTGTGTTACACTTTTCATACCCCCCTCTCCCCTTTAAAGACATCACACTCTAAGTTAATCCCCCCCTTTCAACAAACAAAAGAAATAAACATTTGGTTACACCCCTACTTAATGGTTCCTAGTCTTCTCGTCACACGCTCAGCTCGTTGCATTCACTTTGTTCCAGGATCATTTTGTCACTAAGTTGACTCGACCATTTAGCTCACCATATAGATAGCGGGACCAATTATATTATACACTCACTCACCAAAAGTAATGGCACACCTGCCTAATAACGTGTTGGGCCCCCTCTGGCACAGATAACGGTGGTGACCCGTCATGGAAGAGAGTCTACCAGTCCCCGGAACACATCCACAGGCATTGCAAGACATGCCACCTCCACTGCACTCCAAAACGATGCTGCATTTGTGTTGGTGACGACCTGCCAGATCGTTCGATGAGGTCTCACAAATGTTCAATGGAATTGCAATCTGAGGAACGTGGAGGCCAAATCATTGTCGTGAAATCGGTAGCGTGTTTCCGTGTCACAAGGACCGTGTGGGGAGGCGCATTATCTTGCTGGAAGATACCGTCGCCCGCGGGGTAAAAACAGTTCATGAAGGGGTGCAGGTGGTCCCCAAGCAGATCGACATAGAAGCAGCACGCAGAGTGGATGTCAGATGCACCAATGGACCCATTGCATGCCACGAGAAAACACCCCAGACCGATATGGAGCCTCCACCTGCCTGAGTGGTCCCCACCTGATAAGCGGGGTCCATGGTTTCGTGTGACCCGCGCCAGACACGGACACAACCATCGGCCCGATACAGATGAAACCGTGACTCGTCGGACCAGGCAACCCTTCGCCAGTCCTCAGCGGTCCAATGTCGATCCAGGGTTGGATGGCCCAGGGTAAGTGTTGCCGGTGATGTGCAGCTGTCAAGAGTAGTACCCTTCGTGGCCTCCTGCTCCCAAAGCCTGCAGCTGCCAAGGTTCGCCGAATTGTCGTTGTGGGACGTGTCTGGTTGTAGCGCATGGTGATTTGGCCCGCTGTCGCCCTTCGTTCAGCAGTTCCAAGCTGGGTGACCCGACGAACATCTCTGGCATGAATGAGGCGTGGGTGGCCCGTCCGCTGTCCGACATAGGTTGTAACCCCTCGTTGGGTGTACTCTCGATAGACCCTTGCAACGGTTGTGCGGGAAAATTGCAGGGTGTTGGCTACATCCGATATTGAGGTACCCATCCGTCTGGCGCCAACAATCATCCCCCGTTCAAATGCGGATAGCTCTCGGCGTGCTGCCATTTCTGCAGCTAGTTTTGCTTACAATGATTGTGTGATATCAAGGAGTCCTGTGCATTCTGAGAATGGAAGCAGCGGGACCTGTCTCATTACATGACTTTTGATGAGTGAGTGTATATGGATAATCATTGCACTTATAGAACATTTACTATTTAATTTGCTCCTTTGACCTATCACCTCTTTCAATAGCATCCTATATACAATTCCTTTGAAGCACAGCATCCTAAATGGCAAAATGGTTCTTGGACGAGTTGAATATGTCAAGTTGACTATATGACAAAATAATCTTCGGATGAAATGAATGTGGGGATTTGAATGAGACGACATGATTATGATCAAAAATTACAGTACGTATGGTATAACCTGCTGCAAATGGAAAATTCTGATGGTATTGTAGTTTATCATATTTCACCAAGATTTCTAACTCTCCCATTTTAATTTCCCTTAACTTTTTTTCCGTTTTGTTCCCATCTCTAGTTCCCTTATTTTGGATATGTACCTATTTTTTTCCAAATATGCTTTTACCCTCTGCTTATTTTTTTGTTTTTAATCCGATTAAAATTAACGAGAAAATTGCATCTTACCTTTCTAATTTATAGTTTGACTCTCTTTTTTCTAAATTATTTGAAATGGATATCTTTACTTTGGAAGTCTAATAACTTAAAAAACCAAAAAAAAAAAAAACCCGCGTCTTTGTGGTTTTGGCTGGATGAATGACAGAGATGAAATAAAGGTGACAAAGGGTGAAGAAAATTTATCATAGGGATAGAATTTACTGAATTGGCCAATAAAGTGTCAAGTAGCAAACATTTAATGTAGAACCTTCGAGTATAAAAATAGAACCTTCTATTTTTATGCTCGAAGTGTAGAACACATTGGCGATTTTTGTCGCAGCGACTTAACAATAGGAGGGTAATAAGAGTGGAAAACAATGGTTAATGATGGCAAATTGACCCCTTCTGTGCCTCGGGGTAAGCACCTCTATAGGGGCCCAAACACTGACGGACGCGGCCTGTGACAGGCCAAAAGCCGCAGACATTTTTCATCTCGCCTGTTGCCTTTATCGCCCACACACTGGTACAGGCCGCGTCTGGCAGTGGACAGGCCAGCTGGGTTGGCAAAGCTCCAACTTACTGCTAAATTCCAGTTTTCTTGTAGACTTCTTGGGCGTAGATGAAAATGCACTTTACTACTTCCGCAAATTATACAATTATAATTTGGACTGTGTTTGTGTGTGTGTGTGTGTGTGTGTGTGTGGCAACAATGAGCTGGCTCAATAATTCGCCAATTATTTACTTTGAACTGACGACAATATCAAAATCAATATTGAAAGAATTGTTTAAGTCATATAAAAAATAAAATAAAATTATATAAAGGGTCATAACTTACCCAAGAATTTTAGCACTTAATTTCTCAAATAATCCATAATTCAATTATTGAATGTACGCATTTATTGGAGCAATAATTTCGTTAAGGGTGTGAGTAAATTCAAATAAACAAGTCAGTTCAAGTTGAGTATTTCGTTCTAAAGATTTTTATATATAATCAAGTAAACGTTGTAATTAAACCAAAGGAATTAATGAAGAGGAAATGAAGAGTTTGGGATTTTTTTTTCTTTACATAAAAACGAACATTTATTAAATACTCCCTCTGTCCGAAAATATACTAATACGTTTACCATCTTTCTATATATATAAAGAAGGATGTTTGTTTGTTTGTTTGTGGGTTTGTTTGTTTGTTTGTTTGTTTTTTATACAAATCTACATTTTTATTCCGATCTTGATAAAATTTCGCATACATGACCCTCAAAGCATGAGGAAGGTCACTGTCTACCTCAGATTTCGAAAAAATAATAATTATTGATAAAAAAAATCGATATTCATGGTTACGGCAGGGCATATTAATGAGAAATATTTCATGACCAACAATGCATGACAAAGTTTTTGCAACGATAAGTATCAACAACTAGAGGAGGTACCCGGCGTTGCCCGGGATAATTACACTTGCACAAACTTTTCCTTTCATTGTTAGTCATGAGATATTGATTGTTGGTCCATGCAGAGCGTTTGTGAATTGCGTGTTGATACCATTGTTGATACCTATTGTTGTACAAACTTTGCCTTGCATTGTTGGTCATGAGATATTTCTCATTAATATGCCTTGCATAACCATGAATATCGATTTTTTATCGATATTTATTATTTTTCCGAAATCTGAGGTAGACAGTGACCTTCCTCATGCTTTAAAGGTCATGTATGCGAAATTTTATCAAGATCGGAATAAAACTGTAGATTTGTATAAAAAACAGACCCACAGACAGATCCACAGACGCACAGACCCACAGACCCACAAACATCCTTCTTTATATATATAGATAGATGGTATCAACACGCAATTCACCAACACTCTGCACGGACTAACAATATATATCTCATGACCAACAATGCAAATAAAAGTTTGTGCAATATAGAATTCAATGCATAGAATTCCTGTTATTCAGGCTTTTCTTAGAAAAGAGAATTCTTAGTACTTAGCAACTTCTTGAAAATCTTTAAAAATGATCAGTAACTGGAGATAATGAGTTAGCAGACTATTGAGAAAGAGTGAAAGACGATAGAGGGAGCACTCCTTTAGCTCCGTGCTGTGTTGAGCAAATGGTAAGCAGGTAAATAGAAGAATCGGCGATCGCTAGATTACACAAAGTGATGAATGGCCAATTTTTGCTTCAAGACATCGAAAGAAGATAGGAAATTGCAACAACATCAAGTGTAGATCTGTAAGTAAGATTACGTGAGTAAAAAATTATTTATACTAGAAGGCATCCTTGGAAAGGTCCATCCATTGTGAGCCTTTAAAAATTTTTTTTATCGGTAAATCAAGTCCCGGTATATCACCTAGAATGGAGTTTTTCAGTGAAGAGGTAAATTCCTGTCTTTTGGATTTTTCTTAGAATGGATAGTCCCGGTGGATTTTTCTTAGAATGGAAATTGTAGTGATTGAGTTATTATTTAACCAATTTGGAGGTTTAATTTAGCTTTTTGAAGTTGTTCTCTTTACCTACAAGCGTAATTATCCCCGGCAACGCCGGGTCCTCTGCTTGTACGAAAATAATATTGAAATGCATACCACATTTTCGGATAGATGCGGAAATGGACGATGAAGAGACTTTATAATATCATCCGCCTCTATTGTTTAAACAATTTCGTCGTGATGTTTTATTTGATATTGAACTGCCGCAATCCTCCAAGTAAATGTATATTTACATCTTATGGTGATATAATTATGAAAAACTTGTTTCACATATTACGTTAGAATTTTTAATTATATATACCTGAGCCTTTAATGAAATTATTCAAGGTATTAGGTCATGGTCTGTATCTATTTATTAATTCAAAAAAATGGCAATACGAGGCCATATTTAAAAAATTTTCATCGACATTCAATTACCATCTATTATAATTTATAAAAATTTTTATATTAAATTTATAAAATAAATAAATTATTTAGATTTAATTAGATTAAACCGGATCCAAGCATTTTCTGGGAGAAATTTCTGCACAGTTTATTGAAAAAGCTTGCATTTTAATAAAAATATAACAAAATATTCTAATCTAGCCTAAAAAATTTCTTCCGATTGTAAAATACAAAAAAGAGTAATTACAATACAGGGTGTAAATTTTAAGTTGACAAAGCAGAATAACTCGAAAAA
>JAHWFO010079372.1:97543-163163 GCA_023313115.1 Rhysida immarginata | reverse complement strand
TTTTTCGAGTTATTCTGCTTTGTCAACTTAAAATTTACACCCTGTATAATAAATAGTTTATAATTAACAGGAGGAATTATAAGTTTTATCAATAAAAGCACTAAAAAAGAAAAATTAAAATCAACTAAATTATTTCTAATCAACTCGAAGGAATTATAAGTTTATCTATAAGTGAACTAAAAAAGAAAAATTTAAATCAAATAAATAGTTTTTACTCCACTCGAAGGAATTTTAGCTTTATCTACAAATGAAGCAAAATATAAAATTTAAACTTTTTAATTAATAAATCTATTTTTTAATGATCATAAAAGAATTATAACTTAATCCAATTTTTCAGGCCAAAGGCCGCAGGCATTTTTCACCTCGCCTGTTGCCTTTATCGCCCTCACACTGGTACAGGCCGTGTCTGTCAGTGTACAGGCCAGCTGGGTTGGCAAAGCTCCAATTTCTGCTAAATTCCTGTTTTCTTGTAGATTTCTTGGGTATAGATAAAAATGCATTTACTATTTTCGTAAATTATATAATTAAAAATATATATATAGCTGTGTGTGTGTGTGTGGTAACAATGAGCTGGCTCAGTAATTCGCAAATTATTTACTTTGAACTGACAATATCAAAATCAATATTGAAAGTATTTTGTTAAAATCAAATAAAAAATAAAATAAAATTAAATAAAGGGTCATAATTTTGCCAAGAATTTTAGCACTTAATTTCTAAAGTAATCCATATTTCAATTATTGAATGTACACATTTATTGGAGTAATAATTTCGTAGAGGGTGTGGGTAGATTCAATTAAACAAGAAATCTACTTTTTAAACGGGTTGAATTAATCTATGATTTAAATATTGCAGCTCTCTCTCTTTTAAATATCGCTGATGTCGCTGGCACTGATAGAATCCAACTTATTGAAACAAGTCAGTTCAAATTGAGTATTTCGTTCTAAAGATTTTTATATATTATTATTATTATTATTATTATTATTATTATTATTATTATTATTATTAGGATTAAGCACTCGCAAAGGAGTAATGGAAAAGGTAAAAAAAAAAAACCCCTCCAAAAACAAAATGAACCGCGGAGAAAGGATCAAAGGCTCGTAAAAGCCAAAACGTCAATGGAGACAAAAAGAGAACTAAAACGAGCTTAAAGTGGAAAGGAATAGGGAACTATAACAGCATAAAAAAGCCGACCCTATAAATTTATATAGTACGACTTTAGACAGCGCTTAAAATGAATGCAACTCGTAGCACATTGGGGCAAGGTACACTGCAGGACAGTGTTACAGATATTGTAAGGCAGATCGTTCCAAATGGCAATAGCACTGTAAGGGAAACTTTTGGATTTGAACCCTGACATTTTAAAAGGAATCTCAAATAGGAACCTTCTTGTTTGTCGAACTCCGTTGCCTATCTTGAATCATTCTTTTACGAAGGCAGCAGGATGGTTTTCGTCACGGATAGCGCTCGCTAACTCAGAAATCAGCGCAACCTTATAAATAACCATAACAGTAGGTAGATTATGGCGAGAACACATATTAGTAACAAAGTCCAATCTACTCATTTTAAAAGCTATCCGTATAATTCTGTTATAGGCAACAGTTAGTCTTTTGAAATTAGCTGTAGATGTTGAAGACCAAAATAGGGCTCCATACGCCACACTCGGGACTATGACGGCCATAATGAAGTGACACAATTGACTGGTTGATAAGACCTAAGTCTTTTCATAAGATAGTTTTAGCGGTAAAGTGACGTTATGAGTTGATCAATCATATAATTAAACCGTGATTTAGAATCAAATGTTATACCCAAAATCTTAATTGTACTAATATGCAATTCACCTTTGGCATGGCACACGTTAGAATTTTAGTCTTAGTACTATTGAGACTAAGGCCTCTAGTACTATACCAGTCGGACAGAAAAAGTAGGTCTTGGTTGAGAAGTTTGATGGCATTATCGAAATCATGACGGGGAGATGTAGCGAACAAGACGTTGTCGTCCACATAACTCAGCAAATCAAAATTAAATTGGTGATTGTAAAGAGAGGCAGTAGAAACCGCATAGAGTAAGGGGCCCAGGCCGGAGCCCTGGACTATGCCACGTGTAGATGGTTTAGTAATTAGAGGATCATAGCAAATGATGTTAGCTCTATCCTGGAGGTAACAATGAAGTAATTCTAAATAGGCACTAGAGACACCCAAAGTTTTTAGATCATTTAAAAGCTGTGGCCTAGAAATTGAATCAAAGGCCTTAGATATGTCTGTTTGAGCAATGATAAATTTACTACCCTGATCGGTTTGATTGGTAGTAAATTTGATCAAACGACTACACGGGACCAACGGCTTTACTTCCCTTCCGAAGGAAGTGCGTGATCTCAGAATTTCCCCCTGAAAAATCCTCGTCGTCCTCGGCCAGGATCGAACCCGCGTACTCGGGCATCAGAGGCGATCACGCAAACCACTGAGCACCGAGGCCGATCTACCCTGATCGTAGGCAGTTACAGCTTTTAAATATATCTGAAGCGGTACCCAAATGACCTTTTGGCCAGGCCTACTACCTCTTTGTTGTTTCGGGATTTTTGTCCATAAGTAGTCACTAAGGTTGTTAAAGACAGCTTTCTCGACAATTTTTGTTACCGGTGACAAAACAGATATCGGGCGATAGTTGTTATATCAGCCGGGTCACCCTTTTTGTAAATAGGGTTAATTTTTGCTATTTTTAGAGCCCGAGGAAATTTTTTCTTACTAATTATCAAAGTACATAATTGATAAATCATCTTAAGGCCGGTAGCATTAAGATTTTTAACTAACTTTGCTGCCATGGTAAGGGGATAGCAGGGGCCTTTGATCTTAACCTTTTTTTATTAGTTTGACAAATTTCCAGCCATACGGTATACCGGGTTCTGGAGGTCTATCTTGGCACTTGACAACAGAATCAATTATGTTAAGAGGTTGAGGTAGATTCGTAGGGTTATTTACCCAATCTAGATACTTGCAAAAATCATCTTGAGACATGCTAGGTTTCTCACATATGCAATTAGTGCGTATTAAATGCCAAATACGTATCGATTTGGAATAAAGGGCAACTGTGGCTCTTTTTGCCTCTCTAATCGCTTTTTTATATATCTTGTTGGCCTGTTTGAACTGCTGTAAAGATTGACAATCATTTAAAAGCATATAATTTCTGTATGCCTCTGTTTTGGTCTTCCATTTACTAATTAAGTCATTGTTTCACCATATTTTACGTCTCCTGGGAGTCAATTTGGTATTATAAAATTCAGTTCCAGCGTTTATTGCTGCAGTCGTCACAAAGGCATTGATGAAATCCAGGAGTTGGTTGACATCGTCCATCATTCTAAATTCATCGTGATTTACTTTCTAGTTCTCTGTGGAACATTGCACATTTAAATTTGTTGTATCTTGGTAAAGTCTCAGTCGTATGAATATTATTTCGAGCACAGAAAGCTGGGAAAAGGAAGATTATTTCAATCAGCTTATGGTCAAATTTGGGTAGGGATTTATATATAGGCTCACTGTGCTGAATTGCTCCTGGCAAATAAATGTGATCGATTAACGTAGATGAAGTTGCGGTGACTCTGGTTGGAGAAGAAATCACTTGTTTAAGCCCGAGCGCCTCCGTACTAGTGATTAAAGTCCTAAGATCCGGTGTTAAATGCTGATAATTACAATTAAAATCGCCAAACACGAAATTGGCATCAGTAGGCTCGAGATTGTTAATCACTGTAGCACATTCTTCGATGGGGACATAGGAAGGACTGTAGCACATTCTTCGATAGGGACATATATAATCAAGTAAACACTGTAATTAAACCAGTAAGAATTAATGAAGAGGAAATGAGGAGTTTGGGATTTTTTTTTGTTACATAAAAATGAACATTTATTAAATACTCCCTCTGTCCGTAAATATAGACGAAAATAATATTGAATACTCCTTCTCCCTTTACCATACGAAAATAATATTGAAATGCATGCCATATTTTCGGATAGACGTGGTATACGATAGAGAGACTTTATAATATCATCCGCCTCTATTGTTTAAATAAATTCGTCTTGAATTTTTATTTGATATTGAACTGCCGCGATCCTCCTAGTAAATGTATATTTAAATCTTATGGTGATGTAATTTTGAAAAATTTTGTTTCACGCGTTAAATTTGAATAATTAATTATATATATCTGAGTCTTTAATGAAATTATTCAAGGTATTACGTCATGGTCTGTATCTATTTATTAATTCTATGGCAATACGAGGCCCTATCTATAAAATGTTTATCGACATTCAATTATCATCTATTATAAATTTAAAATTTTTAAAATTAAATTTATAAAATAAATAAATTGGTTTGGTAACACTTAATCACCCGACAGTTAATCGCCGGCCAACGAGCGAAGAAATAGGCACGTGAAACGGTCTTAAACAATTAAATAAGTTGTTTATTGATCATATAACAAAAGATATATAAAACAATAACGTTTGGTAATTTGGAATAAAAGATTATATGTCCGGTGATTAAATGGCAAGTGATTAAATGTCGACGTGATTAAATGTCGGTGTTTAACCGTCGGGTGGTGAACTGTCGGGTGATTACGTGTCCGTACACCAAATAAATTATTTAGATTTATTTAGATTAAAAGCGGATCCAAGCATTTTCTAGGAAAAATTTCTACACAGTTTATTGAAAAAGCTTGCATTTTAATAAAAATATAACAAAAATTCTAATCTAGCCTGAAAATTTCTTCCGATTGTAAAATACAAAAAAAGAGTAATTACAATAAAATTAATATTTTCTATCAACTCGAAGGAATTATAAGTTTATTTATTTATTTATTTATTTATTTTTTATCTATGAATGAACTAAAACTTAAAACTTAAAAATAAAACAGTTTCTAATCAACAAGAAGGAATTATAATTTTTATCTATAAATGAACTAAAAAAGAAAAATTTAAATCAAATAAATAGTTTTTAATAAACTCGAAGGAATTTTAACTTTATCAACAAATGAACCAAAAATAAAATTTAAATTTTTAATTAACAAATTAATTTTTTAATGATCATAAAAGAATTATAACTTAATCTAAAAGTAAACTAATAAATTAAAATTCAAAATTAAATTAATATTTTTTATATGAATGCAAAGGAATTTTACGTGTATGTAGAAGTGGTCTACAACTAGTGATAAATGATAACTAGATGAGGACAACTGGTCAGGAGTATGCACTTTGGATTTGTAGCCACAAAAAAGTTATGCCTCTTTTTTTTTGTTTGCTACTGTTTTGTTTCCTATGGTAACATTGCGCTCTTAACTGAAAGGCCTTTACCAGAACATATTTTTCTCGCTCCAACCCGAATTTACGTCACGTCGGTTTAATTTTAAGCATAATTTCTTCAGGGGTAATGACCAAAAGCGACTAAGACGAGCTTCCAGATCTGTAAGAACGAAAACGAAACCGAAGATTGTATTAAAAGGAAAAGAGCAGACGAAAAGATTTAACGACATGAATGCCAATGATGTCAGAGGTCAAGGTTGTTAGAAAGAGACAATAACCTTGGTCAGAGGTAAAGACATGAGTATGACTCATTGAAAATCTTTGTTAAGCACGCGAGAACAAGATGAACAGTTTTCTTTGTTGAGTGTCAGGAGTTGCTTGGGTGACTCAAGAGAAAACAGGCATTTAGTTTTTGAGAAGCTCAGCGAACGCAGTTCGCGAAGGACTGGCGATCTCGAGAAAAGATTCGAATGCTAACGACGAAAGCCTTTGAGCTTTACTTTACGGGAAGAGTCGTCCACCCATTATTCAACCGAAAAAACGCTAAAAAGTGTAAGCGATGCAAGAATGCTTCAAACTTATGGTATTCTGTGAAAGGATTTTCTTATTGATTTTAAACACCGAACGATATGCTATTGAAAAACAGAAAAAAGACGTCATTCATGCCTGACGACAAGTAATCGAGAACACCGGATCATGAATGAAAATGTTTCTTATTAATGGACTATCTGGTAATGAGGGAGTAATTAGGCCTAAACTTAAGAGATAGACAATAGTACTTTCACCTCGTTGTTTTATATGTTTATTTAAGCAGGCAATCGCATCCTTAAATGTTGAACGGCAAAGAATAAAATATTGTGCGATTCGTAACCCCGACATCTGCGACGTTTGTCAATTTCCCTATCCAGATATATGGTACCATGGAACGCTCGTGGAGATAATTGGATTGCGCCAGTTCTGCGAAAGCACATGACATTGGTATTCAGGTTTTACTAACATAATTAACACGTTAGGGCGATGGATGAAAGAAACAGGATGGACGACTCCCTATACTTCCCCAGCAAGTTCGATTTCAGAGCGACATCTGGATTTTTGCATGAAAAGTAGCATCTGTCGTCTGCTTAGGGAGAAGAGGAAGGGTTGTCCAAAAGTTAATGGTTATTGTTGACATATTGTTGCTAGGAGACCAGAAATAGCTGCGATTTCCTTGAAACAGTTATATCATGTATACAGTTATGATTTAAGGAAGATATATTTACTATTTTCATTTTGATATCTTTTAATGTAATTTTAAATGTAATTTTAAAGCAAAACTTAATACGTATATAATTAAATTGTTTAAAGAATCGTATGTAATTTGAAAAAAAAATCATATTTTAACTCCACAACTTAATATTTCAATAATCTAATTCAATAAAATAATAATAAATATATTAACACAAAAAAATTCAAAAGAACTCAATGAAATACGTAATAATTTTGCAATAGGCTGCCATGCTTTTCTCCTCTAACAGCTGTGTAAACAGAAACCATGCGAAGCGAAACCGAACGTTTTCGGTATTGTTCACTTAAGAATCCAGAGGGTGCCACTGAAAAAAAACTCACGCACGACTCATAGGAGTCGTCCATCCTGTTTCTTTCATCCATGCCTCCCCCCCCTTTTAGTACTGTACTTACCTTGTTCGATGCCGGAACCCTGTGAAGTGCCATGGAGCTAAACGATATATTTGCACTATTAATTGATTGTTGTTCTTTTGCGATAAACTGAATGTTTTCAGAAGCAAAAAACGGACTTACCTGGAAGGAACCGATGAGATATTCCGTGGAAAATGGACAGAAACATAAAGGAGAAAATAAAGTGATTCCAAAAGAAATAGTCTGGACTCATAAGTGATGTGAGAAAGAGATTGCCTATAAATAAAACTTACCATTGTCAGGAACGAGACGAGCATAGTACCGGTACTTAAAGATTAATAACACTGAGAGACACACTTTTTGGCACATGTAACAAAATATGTGATCCTAAAAGAACTTTTCACGCTAAATTGAAATATGCAATCATAATTTTTCTATCATCCACAAATTATGTGTGATGTTAAATTTTAATATACTGCTATCTGCATACAACTGCTGTCACTCTATATATTATACTATTTTTATATTAGATAACTTGACCATGAGAAATGTTTTTCTTAAATTAGACAGATAATTTTATCAACGGGAAGTAAATAGCTGTGTATATGTGATGAATCATAAGTGATGATTCATTCCCTGCATGAGTCATCGCACAGAGCAATCGTGAAAATGTTGTCACACATCAGTACTGCGTAGTCATCTCCTGTGTGACCACGTTCGGTAGCTTCATTCCGTTTTGTGATTTCCATTGTCAAGTGCGCTGTATTAATTAACAATTATGCCTAGAAGTGCGTAAATGATCCGGATAACTTTTGTTATGTGTGTGGTGATTTGACATTTAAAGAACAACAAAGTTTGACTCTACTTGTTAGAAAATGTTATGAACTATATTTCGGTGTGAAAGTTGGAGATCAAGATAAGAAATGGGCTCCTCATATTTGCTGTTCAACCTGTGTTAAACGTCTAACAGATTGGGCTAAAGGTAAGCGTCATATGAGTTTTGCAATACCTATGGTGTGGCGCGAACCTCAAAACCATTTGTCAGACTGTTATTTCTGTTTAACTAAGATAAAAGGAATTAGTACTAAATCTAAACACACAGTGCACTACCCGAATTTACCGTCTGCCATAAGACCAGTGTCTCATTGTGAGGACTTGCCTGTACCGCAGCCGCCAGCACGTGTGACGATAGAAGATGAATTGGAATGTGACATAACTACTGACGCACGACATGAGCAACATGATCTGACCTATAGCACTGATACGTCCCGTGAGCCTCATCTGGTAACTCAAGGTGAATTGAACGACCTTGTGCGAGATTTAAACCTTAAAGAGAAACAAGCTGAGCTCTTGGGTTCTAGGATGAACGGCTGGAATCTACTCCACGCTGGCACTAAAATATGTTTCTATCGCAATCGTCATGGAGAGTTCCGAGATTTTTATTCCGATGAAAATAGTTTAGTGTACTGTAACAATATTTGTGTTGTTAAGGATGCACTTCATCATGAACATAACCCTACTGAATGGAGACTGGTCATTGATTCCTCAAAAACTAGCTTGAAGGCTGTTCTGTTGCATAATGGTAATAAATTTCCTTCTTTGCCGGTGGCATATGCAACAGATATGAAAGAAACATATGCCAATATGAAAATCATGTTAGAAAAAATTCAGTATAACCGGTACCATTGGAAAAAATGTTGTGATTTAAAGGTTGTCGCGTTATGAATGTGTTTGCAACTGGGCTACACTAAATTTTGTTGTTTTTTATGCGAATGGGACAGCAGGGACAAGGCAAATCATTATTCTAAGAAGGAATGGCCAAAGCGTGAGTCACTATTACCTGGACAGAAAAATGTATTGAAGATTCCACTGGTTAACAAGGAAATGGTTCTTTTGCCTCCACTTCATATCAAATTAGGGCTATTCAAAAACTTTGTTAAGCCAGCTTCAGTTATTTGAAAGAAACATTCCCTTGTGTTAGCGATGCAAAAATCAAGGAAGGCATTTTTGTGGGGCCCCAAATAAGAACTTTGATTAAAGATGAACAGTTCGGTACAGTACTGAGCCGAGTGGAGAAGTCAGCGTGGGACAAATTTACAAACGATGTAGAGAATTTATTAGGAAATAAAAAAATCCCCAAATTACCCTCAAATCGTAGACGAATGGGGTGCAATATGTCCTTGAAACTTCGTTTCTTGGATTCACATTTGGATTTCTCTCCGGACAATCTCGGCGCAGTCAGTGACGAGCATGGGAAACGCTTCCACCAGCAAATAGCAGGAATGGAAAGTAGGTACCAGCGACAGTGGAGTGCACGTATGCTAGCAGATTACTTTTGTATACTAAAGAGGGATGTTCCAGATGCCAAATACAGAAGAAAAACATTAACTTCCAGTTTAAGGTAAGCTGAAATGCAATCATGCTAATACACCTAATATAAAGGTGTAATTTTTCTTTAAAAAGTTTACCTGCATGTCACAAAAAAACGGAGAGTGATGGGAAAAAACTGATTAGATATTTGAATTCAGCGTGAAAAGTTCTTTTAAGGTCACATATTTTGTTACATGTGCCAAAAATAAAGCTTAATTTTGTTACTCAGTGTAATCATTGCGTAAATGGTTGACAAAAAGACGGATCTTAATGATAAAAGACCTAGGACTGAAACTTGCCATATTTAATACTTTAATCTTCGAATTCAGAATGCTCTGTAATCTAAAGTTATCCCTTACCTTTAATTATTTGAGAATTCTGTTCAATTTTTTTTCAATTTCTGAATTCCCGTAGGCGAAAAGGAGTTGCTAGCTACACACGACAAGCATGGTAACCAAGGGACAGTCTCATACGCTAGAAGATTATACGGAAAACGGCCAAGTTCGAGAAGCTAATTGTAACACAGAATTGAACTAAATTGTTATTGATGATTAACGATGTCCGAGCAAAGATTAATGAACCTGTCCCAAAGTTTATATTAAACTAGCAGAGGACCCGGCATTACCCGGGATAATTAAACATGTAGATAAACAGAACAATTTTAAGAAGTTAAATTATAACTCCAAATTGGTTAAGTTATCTCATTTTTATGAAATATGAGTTAAGGAACTATCCATTTTATGAAAAATCCGAAAAACAGGAATTCTAAGTGATATACCCTGGTTATTTACCCTTTATTTACCTGTTGTTGACTTGCCTCAGTTTAAAATGATATCCATCTTCATCACCGGGGAACATCACCACATACTTTAGACTCAAGTTTTTCTTGCCCTTGACGTAGAAGCTCTTATACCCTCTTGCTCTGTTCGAAACTCCCGTTGTTCAGATGTTTCAAATGCCCGTATAGCTTTTTCTGTTTTAGTTACAGAGGTTCTCTGACCAATATTTGTTCTTTCTCTTTCCTTTCCAGCTCTTATTCCTTTCTGAAATGTTTGGATCTGATGTGCTACCAAATAAGCTAGGTGATAACCCCGTCGTGGCTCGGATTTTTTTTTATTAAATTTTGCAATATCTTAAAAATATACACATGAAAACGCATAGAAGTAATATAGTAAAAATCCTTAATGAAAATTCAAAAAAAATTTTTTTAAAGGCTCACAATGGATAGACCTCTCCAAGGATGCCACTGCTAGTCTAAATAATTTCTTACTCACGTATTCTTACCTTAGATGTACACTTGATGTTGTTGCAATTCCCATTCTTCTCTCGATGTCTTGAAGCAAAACTTGGCCATTCATCACCTTGTGTAGTCTAGCGGTTGCCGAATCTTCTATTTACTTGCTTACTACTTGCTCAATACAGCACGGAGCTAAAGGAGTGCTTCCTCTGTCGTCTTTCCACTCCTTCTTAATAGTCTGCTAACTCTCCATTATCTCCAGTTCCTGATCATTTTTAAAGATTTTCAAGAAATTGTTAAGTACGAAGAACTCTCTTTTCTAAGAAAAGCCTGAATAACAGGAATTCTATGCATTGTTACTAATTGAAACTTATCTATATTGAAGAATATAAGTGATGTATAACAGTTAAGATAGAGAATAATAAGAGAAACATCATAAAAATAAAACCAAAAAATATACGAAGCCTTTCAGTCTTTTTTATCAATGACTTCATCAGGTAGAGAATGTTTTGAAAGTTTTTAACTGATTTTTTCATCAGTGAGAAGTTTTAAAGAATAATACATTTAAAGAATTAAAAGAACATTGTTATAAACATAGTATTGTCCAAAACATTATTACATCATTTTGAAATTATCAACTGATTAAAGATTTTAAGAAAATGAATTTTAAAAATTAAAACATTGTTACATATATAGTATTGTTAAAACATACAGTAGTTATATTGTTATTTATTATTGAAAAATTGAAAGAAATAATTGATCAATGACAATTTTTCAAAATTAGAAGTATCTTTATAATTAGAGTTGTGATTTTTTTTAAACATATAAATTGGATAAAAAATGGGAAATACTATAATTATGATTATATAATAACCTTTTAATTATTTTAATTTATACTGTATTAATTTAATATTCTTATTATTCTCTATCTTATCTATATTGCACAAATTTTGCCCTGCATTGTCGGTCATGAGATATTATTATTATTTATTATTATTATTATTATTATTATTATTATTATTATTATTATTACCTTTATTACAGAATAAAAATACAAGTATAGTCATCAAAGGGAAACAATCCACACTTGAATTTTACTCTTAAGTTTTACCGTTTCAATATTAATTTATTTTTAATAATTTAATGTTACATTCAGAGTTAACATTATTAAGATTATTAAATTTAAATAATTATAATTAAAAAAGCTATTAAAACAACACATTAGCATGAAATGTAATGTTAAGTATTAAACTCGTGTAGATTATTTCTTTTGGTTGACTGTACTTACAATTTAATATCTCCCTGAGGCATAACCTGTACGGGAGGTTACAGGTGAACAATGGATTCAACTTAAACTAATATAAGTATTATTGTCAAAGCTTAATAAAGACGAATTACAAAAAGAGGACTAACGGAGTTGTATCGGCAATTGTTTTATTTTAAGTTTTGTTTTAGTACTATACGGCGAAGCCTTAATGGAAGCAGGCAATGAATTAAATGCTTTTATCAGTTCTGTTCGAAGTGATCTAAGTCCATAATTATTGTGGATTACAGGAAGAGTAATATTACCATTTCTTCTTAAACTTGGTTGGTGATTATAACTCAGTGGATTCTCTGAAATGGTTGTGTGTGCATGCAAGTTTAATCTTTGAACATACTGTTCTTTAATATCCCTTATGTGTAACATTTTGTAAAAGATTCAAGAAAGCCAGTAAAAGTAATGAATCTTAATGCTTTGTTCTGTAAAACTTGAAGCGATTTAATGTAAGAATCATATGTATTACCCCAAATTTCAATGCAATAATTAATCCGACTATGTATAAATGAATTGTAAATTATTTTAAGTAGAGATAATGGCAAAAGATACCTTAAATAAGCAAGAGCTCCAACATAGCTGGAAATGCTGGCAATTACAGTTTTTACATGGGAGCTCCAATTACAAAGGGTATCAATAGTTATACCCAAAAATTTAGTTGATCGTTGTTCATTACATTGTATTGTAGCATAAACTAGCTGTAAGTCATGATGAGAATTTTTTTGACTCTGAGGAGTTTCAATTCTCATATAATGGGTTTTATCACAATTAATTGTTAATCGATTATTATATGCCCACTTAGAAATAGAATTAACATCCAGTTGCGCATGATGATAAATAATATCATAATTGCTTCCGGTATAAGCAATGCCTGAGTCGTCTGCAAAAAATGCAGGATGTCTATACTCAATAACATTAGGAAGGTCATTTATAAAAATAAGGAATAGTAAGGGTCCTAAGATGGAACCCTGGGGAACACCGCAACTAGTAAATGTAACATCACTTAAAATAGAATCAATTTTAACAATCTGCGGACGATAAGTGAGATAGCTGAAAAACCAATCATTGATAGTACCCCTAAAACCGTAATGTTGAAGTTTTAAACATAGAATTTTATGATTAATAGTATCAAAGGCTTTCTTAAAGTCGATGCATAATAAAATACATCTATCACTATCATTTAAAGCAGACTGGATTTTGTTAATTAAAGAAGCAATGGCATCAACAGTGGAACAACCTTTTCTGAAACCATAATGGCAGCGTAAAATAATTTTACACTTATCCAAAAAATTAACAATACGATTAGACATGAGTCTTTCAAAACTTTTCGCAAAGACAGGCAAAATTGCAATCGGTCTATAATTTGAAGGTATAGTACTATCGCCAGATTTAAAGAGAGGAATTACAATTACTTTCTTCATGCCTTCTGGGAAAATACCTTGCTAACAGATAGGTTAAAAATATGTGATAGAATTGGAGCCAAAATATGAGCAGAATCCTTCACAATCCTAGGATTTATTAAGATCCAAACTATTAATCACTGTTAATATTTGATTTTCGACAAAAGGATTACAAAAGAAACATGCTGAATTTGTAAGGTCCATACAATTTAATGCATTATCGTCTGCATAACTATCACTATTAAATGCTTGAGGAAGATTTTTACTTACATTTGCAAAGTAGTTGTTAAAAGCATTACCTATTTCATACTTATTTGTTACAAAAGCACCATTCTGGGCAATGAGATTGATGTTCTTTAGATCGGAGATGTTCTCACCAAGACTGCTATTTATAAGTTTCCAAAATTGCTTAGGATCATTGGAACATCTGCTAAATTCAGAGTGAAAGTAATTTTTCTTTGCAGATCTCAACAATGTAACTAAGTTATTTGAATATTTACGATAAGAATCAGCAGCATTTGAGTCAAAAGGATTACGCTTAATATAGGCGTATTTATTGCCTTTATTTTTAATAGAGGTTAATAAGCCAGCAGTTATCCAAGGCTTTTTGAAGTACTCCCAAATGTCTTATCAGAATAAGATTTTTTTGCTATACTGCTCACACTACGAACCAAAGAATCATAGGCGTTATTAGGATCTTGTATATCCAATATTTTATTTAAGTTCTCTGCTCCAAGAAAGTCAATTAAACAGTCCGGTTTATATTTCTTTAAGTCAAATTGGTATTTAAATTTATTATTACGTATAGGTGTTTGGTGACTTTTATCAAGTAGAAAAGTTAAGTCATGATCAGATATATCAATAGAAACTGTGCCGGAGATATAGTTAGGAAAATAAATATTACTCACAATATGATCTATGCATGAAGTAGTACTACTTGTAGTTCTTGTAGGCATAGTTATATAATTTATATAAAAGTTGCTATTAAGAATTTGTTTATATTGGATACATTGTTTTGTCTAAAATGTCAATATTAAAGTCACCAGCTATAACACACTTTGATTTTGTATTATTACGATAATACAAATCATAAAGGAATTCAGATAAAGCAGTAGGGAATTGTAGACGGTAAACAGCAGTAATGGCAGTATTGTTATATTTTCCTTTATTCAAGATTTTTAGTGATATACTTTCAGAAAAATCGGATCTAAATTTGTTGTCTATAACGTCGTAGGCAATATCTTTATGAATATAGATCACTATGCCACCACCTGATTTATTATCACGACAGAAAGCTTCGCTACTGTAATCAGGAAGTTGATAACGTTGAAGATCGCCATGTTTAAACCAGGATTCACTTATTATGATAATTGGCCATACATAGTTGGAAGAGCACATAAAATCTTTAAATTTTTCAAAGTTTTCATTCCTAAAACTCTGAGTATTTAAGGATAGTATGGACAGTCTATCACTACAGTCAGCAGATCCAGTATCCAAACTATTTAATTTATCAAAAAATTTCTGTGGATCAAGTGATTCGCAAGTTATAAAAAAAACATCGAGATGGGATTCAAGTTTATTTATTAAAGGGAAAAGCAGGGTTTTGAGAATCTTTCAGCTTTCGCGACAAAATGAATGCTACAGGTTTCGCCTGTGATAATCTGGCCTTTCACCCCCACAGATTGACAGGCCGCGCCTATATGACAGACCAGAAAATCCAACTCGACTGACGGGCCAAACCCGGCCTGTGACAGATCAGATATCTCATCTGTCGACCCCATACACTGGCGGATTTACCACAGGCGAGGCCAAACGAGCGACAGCCGCGACATTTCCAGGAATGCTTTCCATTATATTCAATAATTCTTTTTTTGTTAATCCTGTCCCCGACTTTTGTTAAAGAGCCGCTGCGACAAAAATCGCCAGTGCGCAGAGGCATTAACTGACTCATCTTCAAAAAAATGGGAGACCCAAATGAAAAGTAACATGAAAAAATTGAATTTGAAATTTCAGAATTTGAAAGGGTTTTGACATCACACTTTTCATGTGGAAACCCCCCCTCCCCCCACGGGGCGGTGGGTGACACCTTTTTCTCACCCCCCCCCCCCAAGAACGTGACGTATTTCTTGAAAGTTCCCTTACCAGCCATGGGGCTATCTCATGTAATTCATTTTAAAAGACAAAATGTTTACAATTGATTGGTCACATGCACATGAAAAGAAAAAGAAAAGGATGGTGAACGGGTGGTCGTACTCAAATTGTGGCCCACACAATTTTTTGGCCCAATGTTGTGATTTGGTAATTTCCTGTAGGTTGGCCAACCTACAATTCTCCAACGATGGGCCAACGACCGTCCAGTGGTTCAAAAGCAGTTATCGATGAAAATGAGAGTTGGTGCAACTGAATATCAATACCTTTTAATTCAGGTGGGTTGTATTTTAATAATCTTTTATCCGGGCCAATTTTCAACAATAATTCTGAAAATTCTTGCGCATTTGGATTACCTTCTGTTCGTGTCCGCGTGTTCATTGTCAAATGTTTTGCCACAGGCTTGAGCTTTTTAGGAAGAGCTTTTTAGGAAGGCTTTTATCTCATTAGTTCTCGTTCTCTGACACAGTCTGCCTAAACTCGCCATAGAAAAGCATTATAATACCTTGGGTTGGTGATTTTGCCTGATGTCTTATAAGGTTCTGTTGATTGCCTCTATTGCTTTCCGGTGTGCCATAGTGCACTCGCCCCATGTTATTAAGCAGCGATTGCATAGAACCCTCGCCTTTTCAATATTTCTGGGAAAGTCACTTACAGGGTTTCAGTGTTGTCCAGATATCGTAATTTTAAACTGGAGTGTGCAGCTTTACCACCGAGCAATAACGTAGCTGCTATTCCCGATAAGGCCACAGTAAGAGCTATTTTGCCTTGGTTTCGTACTTACGCCAAGATGACTGTTCTGAGAAATGTTTTCCAGTCCCATTGGATGCATCCAAAAAGAGCATTTCTCCCGAAATACGACACACCCGATCGAAAACCGTGCCTTGTACTGTTGTCAGATTTGGAATGCCATTTTGTAAATTTTCAGTCAATTTTCAGGTGCATCGACAAAGCTTCTTATGGGGCACGTGCTCCAAGCTGCCATAAACAATGCTTAAATGATAAACAATAGTAAAGCTGTATTCACTTATGACTCGTCAGTACGAATCGATTGATATATTACATGCCCTAAGTTCATATTCTTAACATTAGTGCACGTGCTTGAAGGGGTCCACGAGAGCTCATCAAAAGTTGATATATCGCAGTTAAGTTCTTCCATTTTCACGTTATCGTGCAAACGATGGTTGGCCGGACACATAAAGGTACTGATTAAGCTTGTATTCTTATATACTGTATAGATTTAGCTAAAACTCGTAATAAAGGGTCATTAAAGTACTTTTTGGGGGTCATTTTCTTGGACATACCATTTTGAAAATCGAATTTATTGCCAATAAAAAAATTTAATGGGGTGGGGGGGGGATTGGGTCTCAATAGTCACGTGACTATTAGACCGATTTCAATCATAAACTAATCAGGCAGGTGAGCTCAGGAAGGGTCTCTATCAAAGAGTGAAAGCAGAATTTGAAAAAGTTAAAGCATTCTCGAGTAATCGTCGGACATACAGACGGACAGACAGACACACAAACAGAGCTGAAAAGCATATAATAAATGACTTTTACTTACCAAGTCTTATTCTGCATGGATAGACAAGCAGAAATTAGTTCAAATTATTTCGAATACTTGTTCACTGTAGATCAGAGTTATTGTAGGCCATCAAGCGATAAAATAAATTTTTTATGCAATTTCTAGGGATTAGTCTATCCTTCGACGAAATTATAACTTAATCATTAATCGTAACGAACTCCTGGCGGAGATTAACAATTAAAAAAGAAACGTTTAATCGTGATTAACAATTGAATATTATTAATCATAATCATCAATCGTTACTTTGATTGTATACCTCCATAATCGCGACTAACTCCAGACGATTTACAAAAACAACTTTTAATCATGATTAACGATTGATGATTTTTAATCATAATCATTAATCGTCAATTTGATTGAATTTCGCCCAACACTGCTCTGTATTAAAAAGTTGGTGTGGTAAACCATACTGAGTAAGAAGATTTCTCCTGTATATGTAACATCGATTCAAAATATATCACGCAACCTGTCATGTAATTCACCGTCATTGTTTCGTCGCACATTCCTGAAAGTCTTCTGCTAACTTATCCTGATAATTTGCCACAATTGTGCAGCATCCGAAAGTTCACAAAAACCAGCAATATGGTAAATAAATGACGCAGGCGATGCCGACTGCAAAGCCAGTTAGATAAACAGGCCCTGATGCGAAAAATTCACCTGACCATCTTTGTCTGAGTAACAATGTAATCTTCATTGTTTCCATTTTGGATTTTAACAATCAGTAGTTTTTCATTTGTAGAAAACAATGGAGGTTACATTGTTGTTTGGACTAAGATGGGCAGATGACTTTTTCGCTTCAGGGCCTGTTTATCTAGCTGGCCTTGTGGTGATTATTGCTGACGCAAGGTTCAGACAGAGCATCACCCCAAAGCTGGTTATCAGTTAGCAAGTATCGCTCTCGGCAAGCAGCCTGATAAATTGGATATTCTTGGCCGTCGACCGTTCTCAGTTCAGCAAAGAATTGAACAGTTTGTAAAAGCAGGCACAAATACTTGCATTCAGCATTGTTCGGATGCACAGTGTATACTCTTCCAATGACGGGTTAATTAAAAATACCGGGCTGACCATCCACAGCTCTGCCAACTGCTCTTCATCAGACGTTTGATAGGCGACAACAATTTCTTCCATGGTGGTTGATTTTCTTTACTTGGGTGGCAGTGGATATATGATATACAACATGATCGCTTGTGTCTGTGTACTCTGCAATTCCAACAATCTGAGTGGGATTATTCACCACTCGGTCATCTTTTGTCGATAATTCGCACTCTGCTCTCGATGTCTTAAAGCAAAACTTTGGCATTCATCACTTTGTCTGATCTTGCAGCCGCCTTTTCTTCTGTTAACAAGCCTGGATTTGTCGACGGCTGCGTGGGAACTTCGATCATCATGGATCATTCGCCACTTGCTCAGTTGCAGCCGTGCGCTGGTGAAACCAGTGCAGTGCCTTGCGAATGGATTGTTTCCTTTGTGGCGCCTTTCTATTGTTTCTCAATAGTCTGCCAACTCTCCATTATCTCCAGTTACGGCTCAGTTTTAAAGATTTTCAATTACGGCCTTATTAAAGCCTATAGCTGCCACCGCATAAGTTGAACGACATGATAACGTCATTTCTAACGCCAGCCAATAGACGTTAATGGGAAGTAAATCGCTTAGCTATTCCATGAAACGTCCGCTTTCGTTTTCGAAACATTGTTTACGTATTTATATTAAGTTTCTATTTTCGTTTTTTCTTTTAAATAGGTAAATGGAATTAATAACTTAATAAATTAAAAAATTTTTGTTTTATATTATCACTTTTAATAGGCTTTCCACGTTTCAACGATATCTCCACCATTACTATAGTAGAACAAGTGCATCATGGGTAAAATCCAGACAAAGCATATTGATGAGATGACTTACTGCGCATGTCAAAAAGATCGTTCAACTTACGTGGCGGCAGCTATAACTAGCTTTATTAAACTTCCTTTTCCTACCTAGTTATAATGATTCATATTTATTTGTTTAGGATGTATGGTAATAAACTAAGAGAAAATACATTTTAAACGAGACCATAAGAGCTTCGTTCCCTTATTTTACGACTGGTTACTGGAAACGAGATCAAGGTATACTGGACAGTATGCAACCATGGAATAAGGAATCGAAGCCGTAACAGTTTCCTATTACTAGTTGGTGGCGCCTATTTCCTTTACAGCGGATGGAGTGGCACTGCGTTAACCTTGGCTACGCCGAATGGCCTCTGACCACTCTTCTCCAGCCTCCCCCCTGCAGCAGCTAGGCAACGCTGCATGACCGGCTCTTCCCACCTCTTTCCTACTCCGTTTCTGATTTCAAGTTGTATTTTATTTACTGATCGGACTGAAAAATTTAAATGAAAATAAAACAAACTGAAAAAAGATACAGATAAATAAGTCACTTTATTTTCCATTCTAACAGTAATACATAATTGAGAAATATAAAAAGTTTTTATGAACATTGCATTTTCAATAAAATAAGGTGAAAATACACAGAATAATAGAAATGTGATGCAACGTCAGGTTCTCATTATACATGGTCTTTCAAATAAAGTGTAACAGTGGAATATCTGGAGAAATACACATTGGAGCGCAAAAAATACGTGTTTAATAATTTTCAAAAAGCTATCCAATGATACTAAACTAAACCCCTAAACCCAAATAATGGTATTTTCTGATTGTACACAACATTTGAAAATGTTTTAATCTTGGTGTTTTTTCAATTGATCCAACCGTTTAGGAGATAGAGGCACTGAAGTTCTGGAATTTTTATTGTTTTGAACACAATTTTATCGATGAAGACAAAGAGATAGAGGTTGGGTCTTAAGACATTCCTATTCTACCTTTTGATGGTCTTTAAGAATCCAAAGTCAGAATTTCAAATATATAAAAAACTAGCTAAACCCCCTGCAACTTACATTCGCACAGAAAAAAAAATTCATAATGAATATTTGTGAAGTTTTGCCTAATTAACTTAAAATTAGGTATTATTCGGTCATTTTGCCCTTTGTTTAGCTCGCTGAGAGAGTCGCTTTTCTCTGTCTCCGGGAATTTCATTTAATCTATTGCATCTAAAGCCAAACAACTGAAACGTCATACATTGTTACATCATCATAAGTCGACCAAATTTAGAGCTTATTAATGGTGGATATATGATTAACAATGGTCGAAATATGATGATTTAACAATAAATGATGTTTCAGTTGTTTGGCTTTCTTTCTAGGAGGTGTTGATCTATATATATAAAACCAAAAGTCTGTTTGTTTGTGTCTGTGTAGAGATCCTGTATGTATCCGAGATACGACAACTGAGAAGTCGAAAACGATTGGTTAGAGCCGACACGTGACTTATGGACGGCATTATGTGCTAACCAAGCTAGCAAATGCCTTGCAATGCCGATACTTATAGACATCGCTAGCTGTAATTTTTTTCCGAATTAAAAAACATTCATAAAACTAAAGGAATAATGCCTAATTGTGCTGCAGTAGGTTGTTCGAACAGCGGGAAAAACGGCTTTAAAGTCCATATTTCTTAGAGACGATGAGCGACGCCGAATTTGGGCAGCGAAAGTTAAATGTGAACTTAAAGGTAAACTTTGGATTCCAGCACGTGAATCCAATCATGTTTTATGCAAAGTAAATATATTCGTTTGTTATTTTCGGTTCAATATTTAATTCAATAAATTTTAATCTTTTTATTATAGTTATACCGTAGGAGCAATTGTTGAAAATATACTCATCCCCGTATTCATAATGAGCGCTCATGCTCTTGCTAAAGACTATTGTTGAATACAAATTCCATATTATTAGGACCGATAGGTATTTATGTTTTCACAGTGTGCGTCCGTCCGTCCGTCCGTCTGTCGGTCTGTCTGTCTGTCTGTCTGTCTGTTGGTGCTCCAGTGTTCGAACGGTTCCGAATTTTCGATTTCCGTTTTCGCCATTCGACAACTTTAGGGAAAACGAAAGAGTGAGTTCGTTGGTGGAAGAAATCGATGAACTACTTCCGGTTCAAAAGGTCACAAATAATATAGAGGACCACGTTTTTCGCTATACAATTCCATGTATAAATGGCCTGTGCATTGCCAAATGCTGTACTCTCTTTGGCATTCCATAGCTAAACCAGAGAAGAGGCTTGTGAATTAAGTGAAGACACGTGATGTTCTTCCTTGATGATCAATATCACTCAAACTGGTTCAAGCGTCTGTGGTTTAGTGGTACCATTATGGTCCACTAGATACTGTCAATGCTAAGATATATGGCATGCATTATATTAAACAGCTTGAAATAACATGTTATGGTTGAATAATAACCTAAAATTAAGGCTAGTCGAAATAGGTTCAATGGTATGTGGTTTTTTGGAATCATTATGATTCAGTGGAAACTTTCAAAGCTCAGATTTGGCATGTAATATATCAAACAACTTGGAATGGCGTGTCATGAATAAATATAACATAAAATTAATGATAATCGAAATTAGTTCCATTGTATGTGGTTTAATGGAACCATTATGGTTCATTGGATAGTTTCAATGCTAAGATATGGCATCTAATATAGCAAACAACTTGGAATGAAGTGTCATAAATGAATATATCGTAAAATTAATGATAATCGAAATTGGTTCAAAGATATATGGTTTAGTGGAACCATTATTGTCCATTTGAATCTTTCAATGCTATGATATGTCATGTAATATATCAAACAACTTGGAATGACGTGCCATCAATGAATATAACGTAAGATTAATGATAGTCGAAATTGGTTCCATGATGCGTGTTTTAATAATACCATTATTGAACCATTGGAAACTTTCAATGCTAACAGTAAGATATGGCATGTAATTGCTTACGCCTTATATTATCAATAGTTAATTTGTGTTAGGCAAATTTAACAATAGCTAGTAGCTAATCATTCGCTTCGATAGTACATGGTTACGTAGAAAAGCGTTAGCAATTGTTTATGAAGAAAGAATTGGCAACATTTTCTTCCCGGATTATTGGAAGATGTGATACCACCCCTCCCCCTCTCCCACTCTTCTGACGATCGTCTATCTTATTATTTTTTTCATAATGTGGACGACCTCTTTGGGTTATTCAGGCTTCTTGCCTATTTCAGTGTATTTCATGTGGTGTTTATTCCGGAAGGGTAAGACTCGTGTAAACTACTTACGTCTCACCTGAACAAATGTACAATTCACTGCTCGATTGTCGATTGTCCACTTGCTATATAACGCCCCCTCTAATGACCCAGCTGCCGCTTAGAAACACTGGGTTAGACCTTCGAGCATAAAAAAACCCTTCTATTTTCATGCTCGAAGGGTTAGACAACACATTCTAGCTGTCATTGTGGCAATCTTTCATTGATGATAGTCCTGAATTACCGCCATATCGAATGCAGCACTATACAGTAATACGGTGTAGCTACATCACAGAGAAGAATCCCCTCACGTTCACTCTGTTCGACTCTCTCATTCTCTTGTGGTTTTTTAAGCATTAGCCCCCCCCCCCCTTTGGTTTTCACAGGATGCTCGATCCATGAAAGTAGTACAGTGGCTAGAAGAAAATATAAAACTAGGAATAAGATCCTTATTCCTACCTCCATGGCTCGATCACGTGTTTCTACAATGGGTGGCCAGCTGATTCAGATATCAGATTTAAACTCTCTTAAGAATTGAAGGGAAAAAATTATTTAACGAAATGAAATCTCCTCCCGCTCCCTTTTCTCTCAATTTCTTACTTTAAATGAAAAGTTATTTCTAACAATAAAACTTCAGGTAAAATCCCTTTTTTTTTTTAAATTTTTGGCGCTTATAACAACTGAAGAAAAAAAAGGACAGGCACTTAAGAGAATAGACTCGAACCCGCAAGTTTCCCTACTGCAGGAAAGTGCCTTAATCAATTTCGGTGAAATTAGTGGAAATTCTTTAGGTATATAAGCCAACGATATGAAATGAGTAGATCGCTCATGAGCTGCTTTCAGCGCCACCAACGCGTCCCTATTTGAAAGCCTGAAGGCCATTGCTTTGGTTGGCAAAAAATTGCCTTCATCGTATGTTTACGTTTGAAGTTTGCGTAAACAAACACAGTAAAACTCAATGCCGATTTCTTGTCCAGCTTTAAATTGTAGTAATAGATATATTAAAGGTTCACCACTGACCTTTCACAGGTGTAAATTATCTTTCTGCGTCTTAGAATTTTTTCTCATGTAAAAATCCTGGTCTTCTTTGATGCTGGGTGCCCACTTAGCGCGACGATCGCGCGATTCTATCGCTTTGTGAAGCACGCATGCGCAGAGTGACGTCACGAGGGCGATTCTGTGGCGCATCTGAGGCGATTGAAAAGCTCTGCATGCCAGAGCTTTTTGATCGCGCGACTCTATCGCACCCAATCAGAAAACAGTTTCGAATCACGTGGCACATGCAATCATGGCAGCACCTATTTCGAGATGGTTGGTTATCGCTACAACAAAATTTGATTGAAGATATATGCAAATAGCTAAGCATTCCAAAAATAAATAACTCATTCTCGCCCATGTCGATTTTGGAAGCACGAAATCTTGAAGTGGGAAGCGAAATGATCGCGTAGATAGCGCATGCGCATTCAGTCACGCGGCCGTCGTGGGCACTGAGAAGCGAATTGATCGCCTGGCGTTTGTTGCGCATGCGCATATGACTTAAAGCGATAGAATCGCGCGATCGTCGCGCTAAGTGGGCACCCAGCATTATATCGTGGTTGTTGATCACGGCCTACGAGATAGTAAAAGGCCTGTGCATTTGCCCCTTTTTGAGGCCAGAATCGGGAAACATGCTGTTTTGCGTTTTTACCGCTTGGCGCGCTACTTCATGACATGGTTAACGCATTACTGCGTGTAGTTTTTTTCAGTTTTAATCACGTTTCATCGATTTACAGCTTTTTTTCGATGAATAAAATGTAATTTTTGATCATTAAAATAATTTTTCATATCAATAACATATAGTTTCGTTCAAAAAAACGTAGTTTCATATTGAAAAAAAACATTCACATCAATAAAATAATAGTTCATATCAATAGAATAATTTTTCACATGGATAAAACGTAGCTCACGTCATCAAAATGTAAATTCGTTTCAATAAAACGTAATTTTATTCCAAGAATAAAACGTAACCTAAACTGATCTTCTTATTCAGCAGATTCTTATGAAAATACAAATCATTGTCATGTAATAAGAAAAAAGTGAGTGCTCAATTATACACTGTTATATTATTCTTATTGTATCTTATTTGTAATACTTTTGTTCATTTTAGGAATCAAATTATATATAGTTTCATTATAATTCAATATATGAATAATTTGAATTTTTTTTTACTGTTACAGTAATTTTTCAATAAGAATCTGCTGAGTAAGAAAATCAGTTTGGATTACATTTAATTAAAAATGTTACACTGGTTTAATAACATTGATTTTACTGGTTAAACTGGTTTAATTACTGATTTAACTGGCTAAACTGTTTTTTTTAATTTAATAAAAAAGTCGCTGGTTTTATTAAAACGAATTTACAATTTTATGATGTGAAACTACTTTTTATTGATATGAAAAATTATTCTATTGATGTGAACTATTATTTTATTGACGTAAATGTTTATTTTTCGATATGAAACTACTTTTTTTTTTTTTTTTTGAACGAAACTATATTTCATTGATATGAAAATTTATTTTAATGATCGAAAATTAAATTTTATTCATCGAATAAAGCTGTAAATAAAATCCCCATCGCTGTTTACATCACTCATAACATTTCAAGACAGTGGAGGATTAAGATATCCTAACAAAAACTTTATTATAGCTGTTTTAGTGGTAGTGGTTTCTGAATGTGTACATGAAGCGATTCCATATTTCATTTCTGAAAAAAAAACACTCGCAATTTTAAAAACTCTCATATATAATTTGTGAAGCTACTAATCATAGTAATATAAATAATATCATTTTCCTAAATTATTAAAGCCTTTACTAGATAATTATGCAAAAAAATGACAGAAAAATACAATGTTGTTAAAAATATAAAACGCAGGCCTTTAAAACAGAAAAATTTTAAAACTTTTATTTTTATTTTTCATAAACATTATTATATACATAGTTATTTATTATATCAAGAACAGATGAAAGGGGGGGGGGGGCAATATATTAAGTTATATTGCTCCCTCTCCATCCATCCTTTGATGCAATTTTTATTTGATTTTGTATACTTTTATAACTATAAATTGTAATAAAAATTACGTTTTCAAGTTAATTCATGAATTACAAAGTTCATTTCTTAAAACAAAGTAATAAAAGTGATTAAATATTATAGATTTTATTATTTTCGCACACTTTCGTAATAGAAACAATATTAAGATTATGTCATGAAATCGAGACATCTGCCGGCGGAATCTCACAACTCGAGTTTCCCTACTTTTATACCAAATGCACAGGCCTTTTACTATCTCGTAGGCCGTGTTGTTGATACATAAAAGATGTCGATATTCAACCATGTTACCGTCGTTTCAGTGATACCAGAATGATTGTTTAAAGGTATTTTATGAAATTATATACCGCATTTATTAAAAAGCATCTAAATTTGGGAGAGGTCGCTACAGAAATTTCAGACTATAAAGAAAAAACAAACTATTATATAAGCACGATGTTGGTGGGGGGGATGGGGTGTGCTTTCTCAGCTGGCGAGAAAGCGGATATATAGTAATGGCGCTTTGGCTGGCGATGCTGTTCTGCCATAATTCTGCCAACCACAGTAATGGCGCCTACACTAACAATAGAGATTAGTTCCACTTTTCGGCGCCTTCAAATTGCCTCAAAGATGGCGGCCACATAAGCGATCTACTCATTTCATATCGTTGATATAAGCAGGTAAGAGGGAGGAGCTGATATAAGCTGAATCCTTGACGTCGTTTTTTTCAGGTTTTCATTTGATGTCGCTTTTATAAAAAACGAAGGCGTATTAACCTAAACCTTTTTACACGAGTTACTTTTAGATGGCCCCCAACGTTTATGTTTAATCCTATCGAAATCTGTGGAAGGTGTTTGTGTCCTCCCCATGTAAGTGGCGTTAACGCCATAATATAATTAAAAAAAAATTACATTATTTCAAGGAAATAACTATTTAAAGAAAGTGTTATTGAAATTTTCGAATGTATGAAAAGTAGAAAAAAAATTTGTCTCAATTGACCAAACGGCCAAGCCGTCATACAAAGGAATTCATTAGTGTATTTAGCACAAAATGGCGCCCATATAATTAGTTGTCGTATCTCTTATACATACAGGATCTCTATGTCTGTGTAGCTTCAAGCGATCCTATTGGCTAATCGAAAAGAAATTGTTTCGATTGTTACGACAATATTATTGTTACTCAGGATGAGCAGAAGAATCTTAATTGTTGCAATATTTTTATTTGTATAATCATGGTGTTTTAATTCTCTGGTCTGTGCACTTGCGCAAATTCAATTGTTGGAGGTTAACAATTGAACTTTTGTATTTACTGAAGAGTCGATTTTTTCCCCCTCTATTGCATGACTTTGGCTCAGCCCAAACATGACAATATATTTTAAGTTTAACAATGCATTACGTGTTCAGCAACAAATATTTAACACTAGCTGACAGTTTTGTTAGGTTGTACGATCGTTAAAATACATTGTTAAGTTTGGGCTGTAGCCAAATTCAAGCAATAGAGGGGGCAAAAATCGACTCTTCAGTAAAATCCACGGTCTATAGCAATGACGTATATTAAAGATAGACTCCGAATCCTATTGTTAACAGCGGCAAAAAGTGAAGCAAATTGAGCCATGATAGTTCTGGGCAGGAGTGAGCCATGGAGTAATTAGCTGTCTGGCTGCTTTGTTTTTGAAGATTTTGGGCCCGAGAAATAATTAATTCAAAACCATTCCTCAAAGTTAAACTGCGTACAACTGTACAAACAAACAAGAAAAAGAATCAGGAATTCATTTTCCACAAAAATAAATCAAAAATACGTAACTAAAATGAAAATACGTAACTGAAAGACAATCGAAACGAAACTGAAATTGAAACCATGATCGAAATATTGTTTATAAAATATAATAAAATACTTCAAATACAAAGTAAACGAAAAGATAAACTTATCACTCCGTGATCGGCGTGTGAAAAAATTATTAATCAGTTACTCTTCTGTTTAGCCATGTCTTTGCATTATCTTCACTCACTTTCGGCCATGACAGTTATGGGCATGGAGCTTCCCAATTTGCTTCAAGTTACAACAATAGGATTCGGAGTCTATCTTTAATATACGTCATTGGTCTATAGATATTCATGGTCATCGAGCTTCAGATATTTTCCATTGTTTCGAGAAGCTAAGGAAAACAGATCGCGCCAGGTGCCGCATAGATCGCACTATAGCCGACCGCAACCTGCGATAAAGATTTTCATTGAAACTGAATACCACGGCCTACGAGATAGTAAAAGGCCTGTGCATTTGCCCCTTTTTGAGGCCAGAATCGGGAAACATGCTGTTTTGCGTTTTTACCGCTTGGCGCGCTACTTCATGACATGGTTAATGAATTGTCTGCATTATTGCGTGTAGTTTTTTTTCAGTTTTAATCACGTTTCATCGATTTACAGCTTTTTTTCGATGAATAAAATGTAATTTTTGATCATTAAAATAATTTTTCATATCAACAACATATAGTTTCGTTCAAAAAAACATAGTTTCATATTGAAAAATAAACATTCAAATCAATAAAATAATAGTTCATATCAATAGAATAATTTTTCACATGAATAAAACGCAGCTTCACGTCATGTAAATTCGTTTCAATAAAACGTAATTTTATTTCAAGAATAAAACGTAACCTAAACTGAACTTCTTATTCAGCAGATTCTTATGAAAATACAAATCATTGTCATGTAATAAGAAAAAAGTGAGTGCTCAATTATACACTGTTATATTATTCTTATTGTATCTTATTTGCAATACTTTTGTTCATTTTAGAAATAAAATTATATATAGTTTCATTATAATTCAATATATGAATAATTTGAATATAATATTCATAATATACATAATAAGAATATTTTTTTTTTACTGTTACTGTAATTTTTCAATAAGAATCTGCTGAGTAAGAATTTAATTAAAAATGTTACACTTAATAAAAGTCATTGGTTTTATTGAAACGAATTTACATTTTTATGATGTAAAACTACTTTTTATTGATATGAAAATTTATTTTAATGATCGAAAATTAAATTTTATTCATCGAAAAAAGCTGTAAATAAAATCCCCATCGCTCTTTACATCACTCATAACATTTCAAGACAGTGGAGAATTAAGATATCCTAACAAAAACTTTGTTATTATAGCTGTTTTGGTTGAAGTGGTTATTGAATTTGTACATGAAGCGATTCCATATTTCATTTCTGAAAGAAAAACACTCGCAATTTTAAAAACTCTAAAAATATATAATTTGTGAAGCTACTAATCATAGTAATATAAATAATATCATTTTACTAAATTATTAAAGCCTTTACTAGATAATTATGCAAAAAAATGACAGAAAAATACAATGTTGTTAAAAATATAAAACGCAGGCCTTTAAAACAGAAAAATTTTGAAACTTTTATTTTTATTTTTCATAAATATTATTACATACATAGTTATTTATTATATCAAGAACAGATGAAAGGGGGGGGGGCAATATATTAAGTTATATTGCTCCCCTCCATCCATCCCTTGATACAATTTTTATTAGATTTTGTATACTTTAATAACTATAAATTGTAATAAAAATTACGTTTTCAAGTTAATTTATGAATTACAAAGTTCATTTCTTAAAATAAAGTAATAAAAGTGATTAAATATTATAGATTTTATTATTTTCGCACATTTTCGTAATAGAAACAATATTAAGATTATGTTATGAAATCGAGACATCTGCCGGCGGAATCTTACAACTCGAGTTTCCCTACTTTATACCGAATGCACAGGCCTTTTACTATCTCGTAGGCCGTGCTGAATACGAAAGTAAAGTTTCTGTCTGCCGATAGGGTGGCGCTGCAGGCGCAGTTGGGCAGATTGTACATGCAGCGGAACTTTTCAATAGAGTTCCCGCCCTACAGGGAGCTAGAAACTTTAGTTTCATTTTAACAATGGAGCTCGATGACCATGAATATCTATAGACCGTGGTAAAACCGTAGCCAACGAGAAAGACAGGCCTGGGCATTCAAAAGTCACCTGACCAAAGTAGTCTGAGCAACAATCCAACCTTCATTGTTTCTATCTTTGATTTTAACAATTAGTGTTTTTTCGTTTGTTGGAAACAATGAAGATTGGATTGCTGCTCAGACTACTGTGATCAGGTGACTTTTGAGTGCCCAGGCCTGTTTTTTTCGTCGGCTGCGTGCTAAAACCCAATGATGTCAACAATAATAAAGAGTAAATCGACCCATCTATGAGCGCTTCGCTATTCAAACGTGTCTAAGAAAATGATAAGCACCAGGCGTAGATGTCGATGAATACTGTGGACGCACGTTCAAACTAATGATGTTAACTACAATAAAGAATAATGAAGTCTTTATTGTTGCTGACATCATTGCATTAAATAGACATTTATTTACATTTAAGATATTTATTTTAATAACTTTCTTTTGAAATTCTAGTGCCAAAGTAAGTTCCTATAATTCCATGAGAGCTAAAAAATTATTTTCAGCATTTTTTAATGTTCAAAATTATTTTCTTATACTTTACTGAATGGCTACCAACCATAGGTATACGATGATAAGTGTGGACTTTTCCAGGCACTTCTTTAGACATGTGCCTGTGTTATCGCGCTCATAGAAGGCTCTATCAACACCTCCTAAAGAGAAAGCCTCTGCACGGAAACGTCATACATTGTTACATCATCATAGTAGTGCTTTGTTATTCGTATTTCTGCCAATAATAAGCCCTGAATTTGCACTACTATGATGATGTAACAATGTATGACGGTTTCCGTGCAGAGGCTTTCTCTTTAGGAGGTGTTGGCTCTATCCAGTCTTTATTGTTGTTGACATCATTGGTAAAAACAGTAATCCAATTGTTGACTCCAACAACGGAATTCGCGCGAGTGCACAGACCAGAGGCACGGTCTATAGAAGTAAATGGTCGTGCAACTCCCGTCATTATCCATTGTTAAGGGAAGTAGGGAATTCAGATCACGCTAGGAGCCGCATAGTCGCAATGGACTTTCTGCGCTCTATGCGGCACCTAGCGTGATCTGAATTTCTAAACTTGTAAAGTTATTTCATTTATTTAGTTGATGCCCAAAATTAATAGTGAGCTATGTAATGCATTCAATAGTTGGATTGTCAATTATTTCTTTAAGATCATGAAGAATACATCAATTTTGACAGTATTATGCCAATCATTTCGGTTGCCTTGAAACTGAAAATGAAACTAAAATTTCTAGCTCACGATAAGGCAGCACTGCATGCGTTTTTAGTCCGATTGTACATGCAGCGCGATTTATCAGTTGAGATACCTCCCTATAGGGAGCTAGAAACTTTAGCTTTTTCAGTGGAGTTGGATGACCATCTACTATCTAAAGAATATGCAGAGGATTAAAAGACCATGGTATAATAAACTTTGGATAGCAAAGAGATTTTTTCTTCTTTAAAATGTAATATCCTTTCGATGATAACATGGTTTTTACATTTGAAAAGTAAAATCATGTATCTGAACATAACATTTTATGATGACTTCTCTGATTTTTTAAATGTCAATTTTCAAATTAAAAAAAATATTTTCATTCAGTTATTGACACCTAATTATCTTAAACCATTACTTAGAATTTTTATTATTCAACATAGTTCTCAACAGTAGCTTAAAGAATAAAGGCAAATAGCGATTAGATAAATTAGAGAAAAATACCATACTGTTTACCCCTTTTTGGATAGGTTTGCCCAATATTTTGTGAAGTTTCCAAACCTAATAACCTTAATGTTACCATAATAACACTTTAGTTCTGAACTTTGTCCATAGATGGTACTGCCTTAATTTTAAAACCACAATATAAGAAATTGTGATGTTTGAACAAATCTCCCATCACATTTTTTTTTTAGGAAATAAAATAAAAAATATAAACTTCAACATATTATCTGACTTGCAGCCATTAAAGTTATAATACATTTTAAATCTTGATAATTTAGGATCATTTAACTTTTATTAGAGTTTTTTTTTGAACCGGATAATATTATTAAGAGTCTTAATTTTTTTTTTAGTAGATAAAATGAAAGTTGTTTTTACTATTTCTTTTCTGGCTGTTGGTCATTTATTTTGGGCTGATTTTTGAAACATCTCAATTGGAATATTGATTAGCAAAATAATGTGTACACATTCACTTATAATTATACATTTGTAAACATTTTCTTATGAATATTTATTTGTAAAATGTTTTCTTTTGCAAACTAGAGCTAGTTCAAATAGTAGTATTTGCTTATAAGCATTTCCCTTATAGAATTTTGTTAATATTCCTTCAGGTGACATTTCCGTTGTTAATAATTGCTTTTGCAGTATTTATACAAGGATCCTTATGTTCGAGAAAACTCAGATTTTTTATGTAAAAATAGATATAATTTTATTTGTAATTAATTATTCTATTTTTTCTATTCTTTAAGTTTTTTTTACTGTTTTGCAGACAGTGATTGTTGAGTATATATTGTTTTAAAAAATGTTAATTAAAAAATCTCCACGTGATTATCACTGTCTGCAGCTAGTTGTCCCTCGCGAATAATTTTCGTGGATGTTCTTTTCGAGTTGTCCCTCGCGAATAATTTTCCCACTATTGTTGATGTTCTTTCCGTGGTTACTGTTTTTTTTATTTCAGACAGACCACTTCCAGCTTCTGGCATGACAAGTCGTCCCTCCTTCTGGTCCTTCACGTCCTTACTAGCCTGCAGCATGACGTTCAACTTCCATTTATCATTTTCATTCCAATGCTCTGCAAATTACTCCTACACTGCCGTTCGATGTTTAGTTTCTTATTGAATTTCTTACTTTCTCGCGGCAGCCATGATTCTTTACCGAGCAGCATTGTTTTGCGGGTTTACCCATAAGGTACTAATGAAATTTCTTTTAATGCTATTTCAACAATAACACGCATAAGGGACGCCATGCTGCATATTTTCAATCTTATTCCCCATTAATAATCAATTATTATTTCTCAGTCTTTCTTTAGACATTAAATGGGAATTTTGAGATTTCTTTTCCTTATTCTTTATAAGGAATTGGTCTGTCTCAATTTCTTTATATTTAATCTCAATTCGCTCAATGCAGCGATTAATATTTCTCGTTTTGCTGTATTTAACGTACATTTAAATGTTTCTTTATTTTATTCCGAGAAATATTTTCTTTTGTAATTGAGATCGCAATGCCTATTCCTCAATTAAATCATATTGTATAGAACATTCTTTTGTACAGAATTTTTGTATTTTATAAATAAATATCGCAATTTTTAAACCAAAATAAAAGTCTTTTAACGAGCCACGTTTACTCTTAAGTTTTGGGGTTCTTTCTTTTAAAGTACCACCCATTAAATTCTATTTATTTTGCTTCCCCCTGTGAACATATGGTAGCAGAGCGTGGTTTCTTTCTTTTATTTTAATACAATATGGAGGAATCATATTTTGAAGAGGGTCGTTCCCTCCCTAGGCCAACGAGTGCCAATTATATTCAATGGACGTATCGAGTTTTAACCTTTCTCGAAATCAAAGGGCTAGCCAAATATGTCCAAGAAAAGATCTCTCTCCCTACAGAAGCATCAGCCAGCTCATCCATGCGCCTTGATTGGGCAAGAGTACGGCATTACCTCCTGAGTATGGTGAGTGATAATATTGACATCATGCTTCAAGATGACAATCCCTATACATTGTGGGAAGCAATTAAGCGTCGATATGGAAGGCCGGATTCAGTGACACAGGCTGAAATAATGCGGCGTCTCTCAGCCTTGCATTTCTTAGACGCTGATGATTCGAATGCCTATGTAGCAAGAGCCCTGAGATGTGTGTCCGGATAAATGGCATTAAGTCAAGACCGTTCACCGTGGGTGTTGGACTCCGCCAAGGGTGCGTACTGTCGCCCATCTTGTTCATTATCTTTATGGACTGGATAGACAGGGGCAGCCGAGGCGATGAGCGTGTTTGTGTGGGCGACTGCCTGGTGGAGAGGTTGCTCTTTGCAGACGACCTTGTCCTGCTTGGGTCTTCTCGCACGAACCTTCAGCATGCACTAGACCGGTTTGCAGCCAAATGTGAAGAAGCTGGGATGAAGATCAGTGTGGCTAAAACCGAAGTTCTGGTTCTTTCAAGACAGCCTGCTCAGTGTGCTCTCCATGTTAGGGGAGCCTCATTGAGACAGGTGGAGTAGTTCAAGTATCTCGGGATTGCATTCACGAGTGATGGACGGCAGGAGAAAGAATTGGATGCTCGGATCGGTGCAGCAAGCTGTGTCAGACGTGAACTGTGGCGATCCGTGGTAACGAAACGAGAGCTGGGTAACAAAGCCAAGCTCTCCGTCTTCAAATCTATCTTGGCCCCATTCTCACCTATGGTCATGAGGCTTGGGTAATAACCGAAAGAGTGCGATCGCGGGTACAAGCGGCCGAAATGAGATTCCTGAGAGGTGTGGCAGGTGTTACCCTACTAGATAGAGTGTACAGCAGCACAATAAGGGAATCTTTAGGTGTTGAGCCGCTACTTCTCCGCATTGAGAGATCTCAGTTGCGCTGGTATGGCCACGTGATACGGATGCCGCAATCTAGTCTTCCTAGGCAGTTGTTATTTTCCAAGCCGGTGGGTAAGAGACCAAGGGGTCGGCCTAGAACCAGGTGGCTAGACTACATGGAGAATCTGGGTTCGAGTCGCTTGGATATTACCAGGGAGGACATGCGCCTGATGGCGGAAGATCGCGATCGCTGGAGATCCTCCATAGGGCTGCTGCCCCCGCGACCCTAACGGATAAGCGGGTTTGAAAAGTAAGTAAGTAAGTAAGTAAGTAAGTAAGTATGTAGCAAGAGCGCTACAAATCCGTGCTCAGGCTGGAGACGTGTCCCTGGTTCTGGATGATAAAATTTTGATTGACCATATGGTCGCAGGTCTACCCTCAACTTATACTCCATTGAGACCCGCGGTCCAATCAAACCCATCAATGTCAATTGAAACCTTCCTGAGTCAACTAAATGTGGTTTTTAAGGACCACACCACACTGAATTCCTCAATAGGTGTAGCCTCGTGTGCCACCTCTGTTTCTTCCCCGCGTCCACATCCAAATGCCCGTCGAACAAATGACGTAACATGCCTAAATTGTGGAGGCCGAGGACCAGAGACAAATGAAAGTAAGAGACTGGCAGTACCCTATTCATTTTCCTGAGCGCTACTGGTGCCAGCGGAAGTGCAGCGATCGCCATTAAGAGAATGGCAGAAACCTAAGGTGGCGTATGTTCTCAATGTTATTTCAGCTATTTTTGTAAATGACTTCAAGAGGTATTAGTAAGCGTAACCTGTTTTCTGATTTTTAAAAAAAAACTTTATTGCATTAACTAACGATAACGTATACTTTTAATGACTTTCAATAGCTGATTCAATGCCTTACGAATTTTTAAAAGAGCGCGTACAACTCGCAACTCCTATCGTTATTGTAATAATGGAGGCTTAGCCAGAGACAAGTGAAAGCATATATGAAGAAAACTGAAGAAGCAAAGTTATTTCTTCATCCATGGTGAAAGTAAATGAATCTAGAGGAAGGATGAATTTATTTTTTCAGTCTTAACTGATTTTTATTATTAATAAAGTTGATTCTTATAACTTAAATACCTAATAAATATTTTCATTTGTATTGCTAAATAAAAAGTAAATTTGAAGCCTCTTCATACAGTATTACCAACGGAGTTTCGAAAATAGCTTCAGTTACACAAAAAATTTAAATTCATTTATTCTTCATTAATTTTTAAATATAATAAGTTGTGATAAGACACTGCGTATATTTTCTCCATTTATTTTTTCTGTCAGTCGCTTGGTTTCATGGTGATATCGAATATTACAGTATGTGATGACAATAAGTCTAATAAGTCGAAGTACATGGTCGTCAGAAGGACTCATTTCAAATGAATGGTGAGTTAAATTAGTGAAAATATTAATTTTGTTTTCGGTTATAAAATGTAATGTTTTTGCTAGCATTTTGATAGGCATATTCAATTTAATTGCTGTTTGCTCTCCTAGATTATAAAATTCACTCCTAATGATTTTTTTTCTGAAATTTTGCACAGGTATACTACATCTTTCGATGGTGTGATAAGGCCTCGTTATTTTTTTTTCTGAATGAAATTAAGGCTGTGGTAGCTCTGATATTGCTCTTTCAACGCTTCTTTACATTAAATGCAGATTATAGATTTAATTACAGACCTAGAAACGAATCCTGCCGAATCACAATATTTTGACAAGATTTTAATATCAGAGATTGGATAATATTGAGACGCGTCATCTGATATGGATTCATGATTATATTCATCAGAGTTAATATACATGAATTAATGTTTTGTGCCCTGCACTCAATTTTAACCTGGTAAATTTAATGCCAATCAATTTGTCATTAATTTAGTATTTAATAAAAAATGCTGTATAATTTTGTTGCCGAAATAAAAGATGTATCCACTTTTTACGAAGAATGTCATCCTTTGGAAATCTACAGCGCAAATGTTTCGTTTTCTAATTTTTTTGCTTAACTTTGAAATAGCTATTATACACGGGTGTAAGAGCTTGGTGCTTATTTCTTGCGCGACAGTTTTTTTTTAATGTATTCATCACAATAAAAACGTTTATACCTATGTTTACTGAAATATCAGATGTTTATATTATATGTATAAAAAAATTTAAAAGCTGTGTAACAAAATTGTTTTTTAAATAATAAAAAAAATTCAATTTTAATTTTTGTTAATCTGATAATAATGGAATATTTGTAAAGGCAGGACAATTAAACTGGAAGGATATTTAAAAGTTTAATTGCTACGTATCAATAAACAAACCTAACATAATTTATCAAATATTAACTAACTGATTTTAAAATTTTAAATTAAAAGAAAACCTGCTAACCTAAAATATTTTTGAAAAGGTACTTAAATTGTTTTTGTTTTTTTTGTTGTTTTTTTTAACAAAAAACGAAAAGGAAGAAATAATTCTCAGTTCAATAAAATAATCAGTTTATTAATCCAAATATTGTAATAAGCAATTAACTAAAAATATAATTACTTGTGAACTGAAGTATTGGATCTTTTTTAAAAAAACGATTTCACCAATATGTATGAGAATTTCGTCCAGTTAGATATTAGAAGAGGGGATTATAATTTGTACATCTCGTACAAATCAACAATAATTTGGATTATAATTAGTGAACTGTATATTTTATTTTATTAACTTTCAAATTATAATTTATAAAGGAGAATTTTCCTAGTTGATTGTTTAATATAACTCGTCCTCCTTTTCAATTTAAACTTTTTTTTAAAATTTATGTTTAAGAATAACTTTATTTATCACCAAATAACTTTCTATGGGCCGATTTGGATGATTATTTTTGGTTTAATAGAGCAAGTTTTTCTGGTGGTTCCATAATAAATTCATCCAGATATATTGGGTAGTTATTATAAAAAATAATTGTTTGCGATTGATTCACATGCATTGCCTCCGGCGATCAGCGTTTCTTGCCAATCCCGTAATGGCGGCGCGAAGGCACCACTAGAGGGGAGGTCACTACCAGTCTCTTTCTTCATTTGTCTCTGCAGAGGACACGTAAAAACGGTTTGTCCGTCCAAAATTTATCCCACTACTGCAGGTCCAGCTACTTCAGACACCGCGATACCCTTTCGTTCGCAGGATCCTGCATCAACAACGCGCATGCTTCGTGCATCAGCTTCACGTCCTAAGTGTAAGCCTCGCAAATCGGGTACAAAAGGACAAAGCAAGAAACCTGCAGCCAACTGTGTTGGTGTTCCAAACAAGGATTGGATAGTTGACATGGGCAGCTCATTTCACGTAATTAAAGAAAAACAGTTCTTTGATTCTATTCAAAGCTGTCATAAGCGGATACATACTGCAGACCCTAAGAAAACGATTGCTGCCGTCGGTACTGGTGCGGAAAGCGTGCTATTAGATTCAGGAGCAGTGTTAAAACTCCATGACGCGCTTTATGCCCCAAACGCGCGCCTTAATCTTGTCTCCATGAGTCAATTATCAAAGCAGGGTTACAGTCTTCACTTCGGCCCAACTGGTTATTCCATTACTTCCCCCAAAGGCACGACCATCGCTGCGCAGGAGGGCGTGGAGGACCTCCCGTTCCTTCCTGTGGTCTCAAATATCCATTCAGTTTCCCGAACGGACCCCCCATTACTTTCAATGGCTGTCACATTCACAATGCATTGGGCCGTCCGTCATCAAAAAAGCTCACCACAGCCAGGAAACACCATAGCATGCGCGGTCTTGAAGTATTTGCCGCCATTAATTGATGACCAAGCATGTGTTGCATGCCTTCAGGCACGATTATGCAACGCCCCTCACAACATTGTACTAGGTCAACGGTCAACACGTCCTTTACAGCTACTTCACGTGGATACAGTGGGACCAATGCCTACAACTTCTAAACATAGAAACAAATTCCTGTTAGTAGCCGTCGATGATTTCTGACGAAAAACTTTCGTTTGTGCTACTCCGACAAAAAGTGAAGTGCCAAAAGCGTTATTAGACTTAATACTAAAGCTACAACGCTCTACAGGACAAAATCTGGCGTATATACGTTCTGATAATGGAACAGAATTCACCAATGCGGAGCTAAGTGAGTTCTGTACGAAGCAAGGCATATCTCAACAATTCACGTTCCTGAGAACCCCCAGTCAAATGGTGTTAATGAGAGAACCGTACGCTCCATTTGAGATGGAAGTTCTTCTTCGAGTTCTTCTTGCATCGTCAAAAGTTCCGCACCGATTCTGGGACCATGCTGCGACTACAGCAGCATTTAATCTGAATTCTTTGCCTAGACGAGGTCAAACTAAGTCCCCTGAAGAGATATGGTCCAAAAAGATACCGACCATCAAATATCGAGCTCCTTTTGGTTGCCTGGTATACTATTATCTACCCAAGTCGCACCGATCAAAATTTGAAGCTCGCGACTTTTATGGGATACTCCGCTTCATCTTCTGGGTACCTTATTTATGCGCTCAATGAGAGCAAGTTTTTACGAGCACGTACCGTTCGTTTCTTTCCTAAGGTATTTCCAGAGTTCACAAGAAAATCACACCCATGATCTGTTTCTCTGGTATTTCCAAGTCACATGGAACCCCCAGTCTTTGAAGCACCACAGCCTTATGAACCACATATCATTCAGAGCGTACCGCCAATCTCACCCACTTTAACATTAGATGAGACAAGAATGCAGGTCTTATCTGATAATGAGGACAAGCTAGTGGTCACACCTCCATCAGAAACCACATCAATGGAAGATGCTCCAGTTTGTTCGTCTAAATCACCAGTGAACCAACCACCCGTTGAAGTCCCACAACCGGTATTACGACGTTCACAAAGATTAAAAGAGAAGGCAGAAAAACAATGTGCCGCCTTATGTCATCCTGACTTTACTGACTCCGACTTGCTAATCACTCCACCAATCACACCCCAGTCTTATAAACAAGCACTCGCTTCTCCCCAACATCATCAATGGGAATAGGCCATGCAAGGTGAATTGAATTCACTCATGCTTCATCATGTCTGGGATTTAGAGCTTCCACCACCAAATGTCAAAATTTTAAAGAGCAAATGGATCTACCGCATCAAATACAATCCTGATGGTTTGGTGTCCAGATTCAAGGCAAGGTTGGTAGCTATCGGCTCGTCACAAGTCTACGGGAGCCAGTATGAGTTAACTTTCTCACCTGTCATCAGAATGGAATCCCTCCGCTTACTGTTTGCCATAGCTGCATATACAGGGATGTCACTGCGCCAGTATGACGTCAAATGTGAACATCTTCACGCACCGATAGACCACACCATATATCTATCGCCACCCAAAGGATTATCAACGCCAGTTAATCACGTCTGCAAATTGCGTTAATCAGTTTATGGCCTGAATCAAAGTGGAAGATGCTGTACGTAAAATTGTGTCAGCTTCTTACCCGATTAAAATTCACTCCATCCAGAGCAGAAGATTGTTTTTTCTACTCCACCAATGCTTGGTGCACCATTCTCTTAACAGTCTACATGGATGACATCGTGGCAGCAACAACAAATGTCTCCATCCTAACCTCCATCATGGACAAAGTGAAACAAGAAATCGACCTCGTGGAGTTAGGAGTGGTAAAGCATCTGCTAGGTATGAATGTGTCACAAGTGAACGGTTCAATTCATCTGTCACAGGCACATTATATCAAGCAAATCCTGCATGATTATGGCCTTCAAGACATCAAACCAAGACCATGCCACTAAGCCCTCATGTGAACCTTGATGATACTACGGATTCACAACCGGTCGATTCTACTAATTACCAATCTCTTCTCGGTTCCTTAATGTATGTAATGACTTGCACGCGGCCGGATATAGCTTTTGCAATTACTAGGCTGTCGACATATGCTAAATCGCCTACACATTTGCATATGACAGTTCTTAAGGGCGTCGCTTCTTATCTTAAACACACCTGTGACACATCACTCGTGTTTACTCCATCTACGGGTGCTTTGTGCGCATTCACTGACGCTGGCTGGTGTGTCACCCCACAGAGTAAAGGAAACTCCTTAACTATGATCAAAATGGGGAAAAATACCATAACCTGGTGATCTAAGAAGCAACGTTTAGTCGCCCTGAGCAGCTGCGAAGCCGTAATAATCGCTATAAACGAATGCGTGAAGTCACTGAAATGTCTTTGGGACCTCATAACCGAGTTAGGACAAAAGGACTTTGTTTCTTTCCACACAATCATTTATACTGACTCAACGTCTGCCATAGCATGTCTGGGAGCATTAGAATCGAAGAGTAGAACAAGACACATCTTGAGATTGCATCATTTCATCGCGCGAGAAATTAATCTTCAGAGTGTGTTTCTTACCTACTGTTCTTCCCCCGACATGCCGGCAGACGCACTAACTAAACCTTTACCTGCCCCTGTTTTACGCAGATACCTGGATTTGTTATCCTTATCTGAGCAGGATAAGTAATTAATTATATTAAATTACTAAACTCATTGGTTTGCTGGCATACACGAGGGTATTTACAAAGTTTATCTTGTTCCTTTAAACTTCATAATTGCAAAGTTATTTACTTCGCGAGATGAGAGGGGTTCTAAACGCAATATTTTTTTTAAATGACTTTAGCTTTAAAATCACAAAAGGATATTTTTGGGCTTGTTCTTACCTTACGTGAAGGCAGTAACCACATTGTTTTTTTACTACATGATATGTATTTTTTTTATTAACGTATTGTACGTTTAATATACATTTTAATTATGGTATACCAAAATGCAAAATATACTTTTTGTCTTCTTTTGCCACACAAAAATGAAAGGAAATAATAAAGGCATAAATGTTTATTTGTTTATTGTAATTTAGACATTTTTTTTGAATCTGTATATGTAACGTCAGTATCTAAACTTCTATCTGTACAAATGACCATCATTTTTTTTGTGTTCAAGAAAATTACAGGGGGCTTTGTTTGGGAAAACTCAGATTTTTTATGTAAAAATTGATATAATTTTATTTTTAATTAATTATTTTATTTTTTCTATTCTTTAAGTTTTTTTTACTGTTTTGCAGACAGTGATTGTTAGGTATATATTGTTTTAATAAATGTTAATTAAAAAATGTCTACGTGATTATCACTATGTGCAGCTAGTTGTCCCTCGCGAATAATATTCCTGATCACGAGGATGTGTGTCCCACTATTGTTGATTTTCTTTCCATGGTTACTGTTTTTTTTATTTCAGACAGACCACTTCCAGCTTCTGGCTTGACCAGTCGTCCCTCCTTCTGGTCCTCAACGTCCTTACTAGCCTGCAGCATGACGATCAAGTTCCATTTATCCTTTTCATTCCAATGCTCTGCAAATTACTCCTACCCTGCCGTACGATGTTTAGTTTCTTATTGAATTTCTTACTTTCTTGCGGCAGCCATGATTCTTTACCGAACAGCATTGTTTTGCGGGTTTACCTATAAGGTACTAATGAAATTTCTTTTAATGCTATTTCAACAATAACACGCATAAGGGGCGCCATGCTGCATATTTTCAATCTTATTCCCCATTAATAATCAATTATTATTTCTCAGTCTTTCTTTAGACATTAAATGGGAATTTTGAGATTTCTTTTCCTTATTCTTTATAAGGAATTGGTCTGTCTCAATTTTTTTTTATTTAATCTCAATTCGCTCAATGTAGCGATTAATATTTCTCGTTTTGCTGTATTTAACGTACATTTAAGTATTTCTTTATTTTATTCCAAGAAATATTTTCTTTTGTAATTAAGATCTCAATGCCTATTCCTCAATTAAATCATATTGTATAGAACATTCTTTTGTACAGAATTTTTGTATTTTATAAATAAATATTGCATTTTTTAAACCAAAATAAAAGTCTTTTAACGAGCCACGTTTACTCTTAAGTTTTGGGGTTCTTTCTTTTAAAGTACCACCCATTACATTCTAGTTATTTTGCTTCCCCCTCTGAACACCTTTGAATTTGGAAACTTAAGTATTTTAATAAGATTATTTTGGTATAATTTTTCTTTAGATAGCTTAATATGATTTTGTCAACAATGTTTATGAAACATATTAATTGTTGTCAATTCTTCTGAAGTTGTTCTATGATTTACATAATGATGCTCTGAAGTTTGCCTTTCTATTGTCGCGGCATGCTACCCGTGTGCTTCTTGACTGTTGCCCCAAGACCAAAAGAAAATTGATATGCATTTAAGCTTAATCAAGCTTAAAATTCAGATATTTGCATGAAATAAAAGTTTTAACAGTAATAAGAATGCTTGATTCACCCACAGTTGTCAAACTTAATCTTTGACAATCAATAATAAAAGGAAAGCCTTTATACAAGGTGTTTTTGAATTGAGTACAGATTTTTTGGGAGATGATAGAAGAGGTCCTTAGAAGTATTTTTGGTCATATGAACATGGGGTCTCCGCAGCTCCGTTTACTTACAATACTGCATTGAACAATCAAATGACACTGGGACGCAGTGTGCGTTGGTAGGCCAAGATTATTTTATTTTTAACAATTAACCCAAGCAATGGTGTATTCCGAACCCGTAGATACAGAAGGAGAATTGGTGGCTCGTGTTGTCGCGGCAGCAGGTGACATCAGCGACCGTGCAAATCAACTGTTTCCATGCGTACATCAATCCATCATAAGGCGTTGCGAATTGTGCTATGAAGCAAATGGCGGTGATTTTGAACAATTACTGTAAAAGTCATACAGTAGATTGCTTGTATTAATTGTTAAAAAGCCCGTTAAATGTCCGCCGTGTTTCCAGCATTCGAGGGAAACCTAGTCCTTGGGTCTCGCCTTACGTCACGTTCCCAGACCCGTCGGATGGACCCCTGGATAGCTCGTGCGTCTGTTTGCTGTGGAACCGATCCTTCTGGAGAGACCTTCAATTTCAAATCCTTGTTGTTTCAGTTTAGATCCTACATTCACACTGTAAACACGTAAATATATAAAGCTGATGACCGATATCTGCATAAATATCTGTGGTCTTTTTTGCTCTTTGAAATTTCTTTAATGAAGCCAATGGAGCGATCTACACCCACCATACAGAAAGGATCATTGCTTCGACTTTGTAGTGCTTGTATATTATTGTTGTTGATTGCATTGCATTGTATGAACGGTTATGAGGAAATTTTAAAAATAATGTATTACATTGATAATAACACCAACACCCAAACAGATAATTATCCTCGAAAATAAATCATTTGTGGGGGTTGTTTAAAAACGTTGTGGGGTACAAGCTTATTTGGTGATATTTCACGTAAGATAAAACGACTTAACGATAAATATCGACACCGCTAAAACCGTCTGAAGAGAAATTCCGCAATCGCAAAAACTATCTACGGTGAAATTCCGCAATCGCAAAAACTATCTACGGTGAAATTCCGCAATCGCAAAAACGATCTACGGTGTAATTCCGCAATCGCAAAAACCGTCTATGGATAAATTCCGCAATCGCAAAAACCATCTATGGAGAAATTCCGCAATCGTAAAAACCGTCTATGGAGAAATTCTGGCTTTGCCAAAAACAACCTTATCTCTATCCCTTTGTGATAAAACTGTACATCGGATAATTTCGCAGTGTATGAATTACGTAAGTTGTGGTTTTTGAAATAAAGTGCGTTTAAAAAGAGATTTGCGTCATTCAACATTCAACATAGCCTTTGTAAACTCTTGTGGAAATTTTCTCTATCTCCCCCTTTTTTTTTCATCATGGAAATAAATGCAACTGTTAAATTTACGCAATACTTTTCGGCTCTTGTTGCTGGTTGTTCGGGTAGCGGTAAGTCTACATTAGTAGCTCAAATGTTAAATAGAGATGAAGTGATGGACCCGACACCTACGGAAATAATTTACTGCTATGGAGCTTTAATCCCGCCAGTTGTTAAGAATCTGAACCTACCTAACATTACGTTTCATGCCGGGTTGCCAGATGAAAAATTGATACACGAACGTATACCTGAACAGGCTTTACTGATTTTAGATGATTTATTAAATGACGTGAAAAATAACGACATTGTTGAGAAAATCTACACGCGATACAGTCATCATCTCAACTTCTCTGTGTTGTTAATAACTCACACCCTCTTTGCTCATTCAAAAATCATCCGTACAATAAGTTTAAATACCCAGTTCATCTTTCTGCTAAAGTCACCTAGAGACATAGGACAGATTCGCACCTTGGTATCGCAAACAGGCTACGGACGCTTACTCATCAAAGCCTTTAAAGTTGCCACTCAGGAACCCCATAGTTATTTACTACTTGATTTAACTCAGAGTTGTCCTGATGTTCTGAGATTGCGTAGTAAGATTTTTCTGCCCGAAAAACCTATCGTAGTTTATGCGGATAAAACGCGGGTTTAAAACCGTCGAACATCATTTTTAAATCGGCTGAAGAGGGTGGTGATACAACAATGATTCCTCTGGTTGTGAAACATCGTCATTTTCTAGGCGCTTTGAAACACTCGACGCCTCAGCATAGGAATACATTAATACAACATGCCACTCTTAATCAAGTTAAAGCGCTGTGTGAGATCTGTCATAACATTCTACATCGTAGAGTCGACTGGACACCACCCATTAAACAACATTTGCGGAAAATAAAAGGTTTAGCCCATAAAAAAATTTCATTAAGGGCCAAGAAAACTTATCTGAACCAACGTGGGAATGGATTCCTGCTACCACTTTTGTTAGGAAGCGTAGCTGCACCTATTTTGAATACATTAATTAGTTAAGAACATGCAAAAGTACGTTTTACTACCTGCTCACGAATATCAAAGGTTCCTTCACGCTATGGTCCAGAGCATCCCTGTGTCATCGCGTACCGTTGAACCTAGTATGGTTAATGATGTTGAAAAAAAACGTAATAAACAACTGGATTCTCAAATCAATGAGATTTTAAAAGCATCAAATTTGAATGTGCATCAGTAAATGGACCTTTATTTAAATACACTTCAAAAATATCTAACAGCAAGGCGTCGTGAAGCTCATTCAAAACGAACAAGTCTTTCAACCCAAACCGAAACTCAAACACCTTCAAACCCGTCTTTAATGCCTCAAACGCCGTCACCGCAATCCCTTCAAGAAACACCTACTTATCTGTATCCACAACAACTCGTCTATTCACCCGATTTTCGCACATCTGCAGACTTAAAAGAAAAAACCCTCGCTGACAGTGATATCGCAATGGTTATCAGATTCGAAGAGGCCTACGACGAGGACGGACGACCGGGAAACGTAGTGAGTTTGCCTGTTGAGCAGCCCTCCCCACGTACACGTTTCATAGAGACACTACGAAAGAGATCTGATGTTATCACATGGAATAAAAAAGGAACTGTGTCAATCGGAGGGAAATCAATACGAGGCTCGAACATTAATAGTTTAATACAAGATGTATTATCACCCATTCACGACCTGAAGAAACCTCTACCTGGGAGAGCCCTGTTTACCAACGTGATACATCATGTCAATATCCCTGAAGAATTAATCGTGAATCCTGTGTACCGCCCTGCGCATGCACCTGACACGTCAAAGCTCCCTTGGTTATATTATGATAAATAACAATTTAACGTAAAATATTAGGTTGTATTGCAAATGATAAAATTTATTTTAACGTCTGTAAAAAAAAAAAAATTTGAATAAAAATGTAATTCAAAGTATGAAAACCATTGATTGCATAATTTATTTATTTATTTATTTATTTATTAGAGATTAAAAATAACCACAAACAAACACAAATTCTATCTGAATACAAAAAGTTTATTTGAACAAATGAATATACAGAAATTGAATAAAACAGATAATAATAATAATTAGAATAATTAAACAGAGTAATTTAAAGGTTTGCAACATTGGTTCCGTTTGGCCATTTGACAGGTATTAAATTCAGAGCCGCTAGTATATTCGTCTTGGATGATTTCACATTTCACGAGTAAGTCTTTCAAAAGCAGTTCATTTGTATAAGTGTTGTTCAAGATGTCTGCCGTAGAATAACCCCTGGCTGCTAATTTCAGGTAATGTAGACAGTGATGACCGCATGTGTCAGACATCTGATGTTGCACTATTCTCGTGTTGTAGATCCAGTTTTCCGCGTGCATAAGCATGAACGGTTGGAATTGTGGTTGAGGAAACATTCCGAAAGAATCAAAGATGTATGCTTGTTTGCTGGATGGTATAAAAAAGCCACCCAGTGCGAGCCTGGCTTACTGGAATCATCCGTATTAGCAATGAGCAAAGACGGATGAACAGGTTTGAGTTGAAGCACCAAATCCGCCGGGAAAACACCTCTTGCCATAGTAAATGTGAGTGGATCTCTGTCGAGAGCCCTCCATAGCTTTTGCGTATCCATCGACCTTAATTCGTGAAATCGAAGCTCACGGTTCTGTTTTTATTGATTTCCAGGAGATTCTGATATTGAGAATAAGCAATCAGATTCACCGAATTAGCTAAAGGCTCGGAAAACTGAACTTCAACGCTTAACGTACCGTTACGTATAAGGTTATATCGATCTGCATAATAATTTTTGTCCCCCGAAAGATCAAAGGCCAGAAATGTGTAACCAGAACCGTAATCGAACTGACTGATGTCAACATCTCTGTCTTCTTTCCAAATCTCAAGTGCCTTCATGGAATGAACAAACTGTCTCAAGTATGACCCATAGGAAAAATTCGGTGTCAGAGGGTTTAGAGGAATTGCATGAGTATCCAATGAGAGGGAGAAGAAAGATAGATTGAAATGTTGAAAATTGAATGGATTCGAAGTAAAAGAACCATTCTGGGCTTCACTCAATGTAAATGCAAAAATCAACCGGGAGGGAATCTGACCAGTAATTAAGTTCTGTATGACGTGGTTTCTAGTTCCAGTAGCAATACTCACTGACCTCATTTCAACCCGTCCGATAGGGTAAAGCGCGTTAGTTGTTTGCAGAGTCTTTGCATATGCTAATAGTGTGGCTGTGTTAACTTTAACTCTCTCAACATTCAGCGTTGCTTTTCGGATTGTAATCTGATAATTTGGATTAGCTACATCAGACATCAGAGCAAAAGAGGGTTTACTTCTGTAAAGCCTCAGACTAAAATCCGTAGAGTTTAGTAGCAATCGGCACTGCCGAAAGATGTCTAAATGGAGCGGGCCTTCCATGTAGTAAAAGCTGTTTCGTGCGAGTTTTTTACATAACTTAAACCCATTGTTTGTATCATCAGCACTGTCCATTTTACCACCCGTGTCTTTACAATACCCAGCTGTTGTGAGTTGACTTTGTTTAGAAGTCTGACCATAGTTCAAAAGAGTGACAAAATAAGCTCTGTATGGATATAAGTTATTACCATGACTAACTAATGTATCACCTAGATAGCAATCGACTTGTGAGAATAGCAAATGTAAGAAAAGGTTCACAGGTCCTGTTTTATCACCAGCTGTCCATCCCCTTTGTTGGTAATGACTTCTAAGATTAATGTAGTTTGATCGAGATCCGTGTAAAAATCTGCCAAACCAGGTACATAGAATTCAATAGGCCCGTCTTGGCTGATGATGGCTGTTGGTTGGTACCCCGTGACATGTCATTTTTCCTGTTGGCTGCTCGTGTGGGGTATAGAAAAAATGTCGAGATCGCTTTTGAGACATTCAGTGCTCAGCTGGTGTATCATTGATGCCATGATTACGTATGTATTAGGCAAAAACTGATGATAAAGGACGTATGTTTAAAATTGGCTTAGAATGTAATTTTGCCAGTCTTTTTGTTGACTTCTTCTGTTTCTTCCTCTTCTTCTTCTGTTTCTTCTGCTTGTTTTTCAGCTTTTTTGAACGCTGCACTCGAATTCTTTGTCTGTATTCACTCTTTAGAAAGGTCTCCACGCTGTTGCCTCTAGGCCTTTTTACATGTGAATGAGTAGGAAATGCTGAATTTCGTCTTTTAACACGGCCTCTAGCGCTCTGAACTAGCACCCATTTCCTGCATGGCATTACCTCCAGCCTCTTTCATTCGTTATGACAGCGATTGTTTGAGATTTTGACCATGTATCACATCATTAAAAATGGAAACACCGCCCTTTAGGGCATGTCGACCGAGAATCTTACCCATGGATTTGAGTAAAGGTGTTGCAAAGCTAAACAGATTTGAAAATACTGTACCAATCCCATTGCCTCTCTGGAAAAACGACCCTCTAAACACAGGTAAGCCATTCCCTCTCTGGTTTAAATAGTAACGCGAAATTACTTCTTGGCTCGGATGATAGGGGATATGCATCTTGAAGTAATTGAGGAGGAGAGAAAAAAGAAATCAACCTCGCATTACAGTTGTTTCTTACGAAAATGTAATTTCACTACGGTTTTGCCTGTTAAAAACGAGAGCAAATCCCATGGTCTGAATGAACCGCGATTTCAATCGTGTCTATGACATTTTTACTTAAGGGAAAGTAGTCGGATGAATGAAAAGCCTGATAAATCATTTCTCGTCTGGCATGTGAAACGGGGATAATTCGTAGGAGCGGAGCGAATGTGTTACCCACAACCTGCAGCTGTATGATGCCTGTATACAGATAATAACCATGTATGCCACATGTCAGATCTATTGGGGTTGAACCCTCACCAATAACGAGTTCCAAGTCGGAAAGTTCAGCTTGTAAACTCAATGTGTAACAAACCCTTGCTAAAACTAATATAGCGGCCTTCTGTGCATTTGAAATGAAAACATTTGTTAGGTGTGAAATTGATTTTGTAAAAAGCCTGTTCTTTCAATGGAATCAACTTAACGAGCGCATGAACAACGTCCCTACGACTATCATAATACCCTTCGGGAATTTTTAAGATGCACTGTTCTGGAGTGTCAGGTGGATCAAAAATAACACAACTGATAATCCCGTCATCTGTGTCATTTAAGGGCATAGTAATAGGCGTTTTCAATTTCTTGTTCAGAAACCTATCAGGAATAATCCAATGTTGACAGCTGCTGGGAATTCAATGAACCGTGTTGAGGACCCCGTAAACAATACAAGATCATTAACCATCTTTGTCTCGATACCCGCCGTTCTAAAACTATCTTTTAGAAAATCAATAGCGGCTACCCTACTTTGCAATTTGGTACTCAATTTTTTGGTACAGAGGTGCCGACTTTAGATACCTTAACATAACAGAAAAATCGGACACCTACTTAAACGACAGGTTGTAATCCAGAGTTAGAGAGAAACGTTCCTCATAGAATGTATTTGGCGAAACATTGAACACCTTACAGAATTCGGGAGTGGTAAAGAGAATCCCTCCATTCAGAGGCAAACTCATGGTGAGAACATCTTTCAAATAGGCTTGTAACACCATTTCAACTTCGATTATGAAAGACTAGAGTGTCGGACTGGGGCATTTCGTTCATTGACATCAGCTGGCGCCATACCCAGGGCTCTGTGATTGCGGTGGTTGTAGCTTAACACGAGATCAGGTAAGACATCGATGTATCTGTGTTTGTTGGTAAATGTAAAAAACTTAAACATCTTCGTTTTTAACGTACGGTTGAATCGTTTGATCGTAACAGCTTTCAAATCTGATTCTTTGGTGAAGAAATCGATGTCGAGTTCTTTAAAATAATCTTGAACATGCTTGTTTAAAAACTCCTTCCCTTTATCGCTGTTCACTTTTACAGGAACACTGTTGAGTGTGAAAATTTTTTGAAAGGCTTTCTGAAGTTCAAGCCCCTTCTTCGTTTTTAGAGGAATGACCCACGCATAGAGCGAGAAAACATCGATGCAGGTAAGTAGAAATTTATGACCATCGTTCTGTTTTGACAGACTGGTTAGATCAACCAAGTCCACTTGAAATTGCTCAAATGGCGCATATACACGCATGCAATTACATGGGTAATGATGACGCACCGGTTTATGCAGTGTATAAGCACTCACACCCCTTAACCATTCACGTGTCTCTTTTTCAGAATGATTTGTTTATTTAGCTAAACCTTTCACACCACCAAAACCGGCAGCATTAGCGGGGTTAGAAAATGCATCATCCATGACTAAAATTTAAATTAGGTTATGTAAAGAACACATCTGTATTTATTTATTTATAAACAGGTATATGAGGGTTCAGACCCACCCTTTTAGTCCCTACTCAGATGCACACTTGTCAATTGAAACAATGTAGCAATTAGTTGAAAATTAAAAACAAAACAATACACCTTGAAACAGCAGTAGTTTTATTTAGAAGAAACTCTAAAAGAGCTTGGAAAAAATTTGGTTACCCGAGAAACAATAGTTAATTGGTAATTAGGTAATCAATTTGATGTGCCAGTATACCAACCCCTACCCATTTAGTTGGGTATTTAAGGGCATCAACAGGTGTTCACTTGTGAGACAGAATCACCTAAGTGGATTTTGCTGAGAGCATCAGGACCCCTCTTATCTGTCACCAGCACCAAGGGTACATCAGAGAATTATGAAATTAATTTTATTTCAGCCTTAGGCCACCTGAACATGGCTGCCATCACATGACTAATCAAGAAAAGATCACCAGCCAGCTGTGTGACCACACCCACAATTGGAAACCTGATCAAAAAGTAATCAAAATCAAAGGTAAATAAAACCACACCCAAAAGACCATAAATGACCACATCCAAAACATGACTACGCCCAAAACAAGAACCAACACCCAAAAAAGGACCAACACCCAAAAAAGACCTCACCGAAAACAGAGGATCAGCGCCCAAAACAGGTGGGCCAACCCCCAAACAGAGTGACAACACCCAAAACAAGAACCACACCCAAAAGGACAAACCCTCAAAAATCCACACAAGAGGGCCAGAATATGACCAAAAAAGGTAATGCCTTAGAAAAGCAGAGACACACCCTGTCGAATAGCCTGCGGGCATGAAGCAAGGGACAGGGTCTTCTGGGACCCTAGCGCATTCCAGAGCAGGCTGAGAACAAAAGAAAAAGTGTCGGCATCCTTTGATCTTTTGAGAAATCACCCCCTCCACATTCCATTCGGACCCGATCAAGTCCTTATCTACTATCGTGATAGTACTTTCTCATCGACTGTAGAATTCCCATGAACATTGTTGAACGAAACAGTTTTAAGCAGCTCTTAAAACTGGGAGATCCACGTGGTTATCAATATTTACTCAGCAGGACAAGCTATACATGGAAGTTGGATGAATTTTATGATTTGATGGTTTACCGTATCAAACAAGAAATATGTGCATTGGCATTTTTGTCACTGACAACTGACATTTGGATCGATAAAAGAACGATCAGTCATACTTGAGTGTTACATCCCACTACATACAAGAGCAAAACCTCAAAAGTATCACTTAGTCAGTGAAGGGGTTAGAAACGAGCCACACATCCGAAAACTTAAGCAAGCATATCGAAGACATTTTGGAATTTTGGTCACTACCAAAATCAAAAATTTCCGCATGCACAACAGATAATGGTGCAACAAAGCTGTAACTATGTCACTGTCTGCAGATGTGCATTGCAGTTGTTTGGCACACATTTTAAATCTCATTGCAAAATCATCAATTGAAGCCAACAAGAAGTTCTATAACATAGTAAAGCGTGTGAAAACCTGCGTAACTTTCTTCAAACGAAGTACAAAGGGAAGCGACCACTAAATTTCAAGCAGAAAATGGTTGTTTACAACCACTAAAGTTGACTCAAGAGGTCTCTACTCGTTGGAACTCGACCTATCTCCTGCTTGAGCTGTTTGTAGCTTTGCAACGACATGTTACCAGTGTAAATTAAGAAATTTCCAATGTATCACCACTTCCTACTAGAGAAGAAAGTGTGGCAGTTAATGACTCCCTTCAAATTCTGAAACCATTGTATGAAGCCACAATCGAAATGTCTGTTGATAAAGCTGTTTCAGCTAGTAAAGTGGTACCATTGGTTCATGGGATGTCAAGTAACCTTGATAGATTGCAGCCAGCAACAGAAATTGCTGCAAACTTGAAGGGTACCTTTCAATCTCAGGTTTTTGAACAATTCGAAAATATAGAATGGGTCAAAGATTTGCAATACCATGCTTATTGGATCTACGATTCAGAAGAGTCCATTTTAAAAATATTTCCATGGAAGCTCGTGCAGTAACCTACATTGAAAACAAATTGCGAGCAATTTTGAGAGGAGATGTTGTCAGTAATTGCATGGGCACTGAAAATAGCACACTAAAAACAACAGAAAATGAAGGTATTTGGGCCAGACACCACGAGATAGTAAACTCTGAAAATAATGCAAATGATAATTCTCCAATTGTGTTTTTTCGGCATTATCTGAGATCAAAAGTATGCAGTTTAGATAGTGATCATTTACACTTCTAGGGGTCGCAAAAAGAATTTTCTGCAGAGCTGTATGAACTTAGTAAGAGATTTCGATGTATCATGGGGACATCAGTACCATCTGAGAGACTGTTTTCAAAGACAGGAGCTTTGTTGACAGAAAAGCGTAGTCGCATGAATCCTAAACGTGTTGAAAAATACTTATTTCTTGCAAATTTTGATTATGAAACGTGGAAATTGCTGCAGTAAAGTAATTTTTTATGTTGTATAATTAAATCTTTTACTTTAAAAAATTAGTCGAAATGTGTGATTTAGTCGAATAAATTTCCAAGCCAGATGAATAAAATCGCCAATTCTAAAATTTTATTCGATTAGTCTATTCGAATAATGGCAAATGAATACCGCACATCCCTAGCTAGCCGACTTTTCTCATTTTTTTTCTGTTAAATGACGGCCAATCATCAAAAAATCTCTATTTCTAAGACCACCAATCATAGCAACGGAAATGACACTAACACTTCCTTATTATATAGTATAAATTTTCAAATTTCAAAAAGCCTTAAACGACACCCATCGCAGGACGATCAGAACGGACTAGCTCTTCAAGGTATCACCTCTATTCTCTTTTCAGGTATCATCTCATTACTCTCATTTCACGGTGCGCCCTTTTCAGGGCGATATTTACCTTCTGTTACGTCTTATGTGCTGGTCCCTGGCGTTGAATTAATATTCCCGTAAACCAGTACATCAAGACACTCATTATCCTTCTGGGTCCCTGGCGTTGGGATTAATTTCCTCGCAAACCTACTTGTTCTTTTTTTTTCTTAAAGCTAAGTGCGCTTCCTCCCCCCCCCCCCCCTAGTTCTGTAAAAGAATATGATGGCTTCGTCCAAACTAACAACGCTGAAGTCGGCAAAGGAGTCTTTGCTAGCGCCCGATGGTAAAAGTGTGTCCTGCGAAAGGGCCTACAGGGATGCCTGTTTGGATCCTAGGTTTGCTGCATTTGACCTAGTATTTAATGAAATGCTAGAATCTCTTAGAATGATATAAACGCCAAGTACAATGCACTGGAGGCGAAGGTCGACTCATTACGAACAAGTTTTGATGAGAAATTCAATGGAATCAACACAGAAATTCAAAACTGTCGTACAGACGTCATCAACAAGATAAATTATTTTAGAAAAGCCTTTGAGAAACGTTCCGAGACTCCAAAGGTGGGAAACTCCAAGGAAGAAAATAAGGCAAGAAAAAATTTTCAACCTATTTCGCGTGCTAACAAAGTGCATGGACAAGAGTCCATGGAAATAAGTGATGATCGTGACTGTTCGACAAACGGTGGCAACAAAAGAAGCCATTCCGACGGAAGTGATGGAGAAGTGGAAGACAGTGCCTGGCCAGTTGTTCGTAGCAAAAAACCCAGAAGGGGGACGAGGATGGAAAACTCCCAGATTAAGGTAAGTGAAAAGAAAGCTATTTATATTCCCCCTATTATAGTTAGATATCACGGGAAACCGATTAAGGAAGTCCTAAATGAGATAAAAAAATCACGTAACATTAGATAAGATTACTGCACATACCGGACGCTCAGACATTATCAAGATTAAATGCCACGATGAGGAGACTCATAAAATCCTCGTGTCAGGAATCAAAATGAATGGTGTGCTTAAAATACAGCATCATCAGCTCAAATCTGAGAAACTGTTAAAATACGTTGTCCGCAATGTAGATATAACGCAAGGTGATCTAGAATACAAGGTGGGGGGCAGTTTGCCGGAAGTAGTAAAAATTGCCTTACTGCGCAAGCGTATTTTGACGTCACTAGCATACATCGAAACCTCAACAGAAACTAAAACATGGCGGCAATGAAAGCGGTCGTGCGATAGCCACACTTGACGACTCGTTCATTTCCTTTATATTATATATTTTAATTAAATAATAATGCCATTATATGAAGGGACTTACGTAATTTATAATTATTGTAAAATGTACTTAGGTATTATCTTTTTAATGTGAACACAGGGTTGATGTTAACTATGAGCACATCGCGCGATAACTGATCGTGCGACCAAGGTAAGTGAAATTTACTGAGACTAAATAGAAAAAGGGTTATATATCAGTTCGTTAGAAGGGGAGTGGGTGTCATTTACCTTGGTCTCATGTTCACTCGTCGCGCAATGTGCGAATAGTTAAGCGAACACAGAGACAAGGACGATAACGTATTTCTCATTATCATTAGGCCTAGTTATCATTCCTCGTTAAGATTTCGAAATCGATTCGTCGGAACCGTTGGCAGTTAAGAGACAGATGATAATTTCGATATTATTTCTTAATAACTTTATTTATTTAGGAAATTTTAATTTCTAAAATAGTAAGTTTACAAATAAACGTTTCTTCAGAAATCAACGTAAAAGTTTTGTTTTTTTACGTGAAAACGTTTTCTTTTGTGACCAGAATAATGGCTACCGCACACGCCGGAAGTAAAGCCATGACATCCCGTGACGTCACAATACGCATGCGCGTTAAGCACTTCTGACAAACTGGACCTACCTGTTATTCTAGATTACCTTGGATATAACGTATGTCATGGAAGATTTTTGCGCTGACCTTAGAAACGCTAACTACTTCCCCGATAAGGCAGTTAGACTTAAAAAAGTAAATGGTAAAGTTGAGATGCCTATGGTTCTTTTACTCCTACAAAACACTGAGCACAATAAATCTTTCCTAAATTTAAAGCGCATTGGTCCACTTGCTACAACAAGTTGAATTGTTTAGGGGCAACAAGAAGCTCTTACAATGTTACAATTGTTTACGGTTTGGACACGTGTCCCAGGGCTGCAACGAGTCACCACGTTGCAACTAGTGAGTGGGCGACCACCAGTCAAGGGACTGCACCAAGATAAAAGGTAAAGACCCTCCTAAATGTATTCGATGTGAAGGCCAGCACACATCGACTTACACTAAGTGTCCCAAATACCCACAAGTTAACAGGAATAGAACTTCCAAAGTAGCTGAAGGAAGAACTTATGCTACGGTTGCTTCTGCTTCTATTGGTAAGGGAGTCGCTGACCACGACGATTTCGTTAAAATTCAATGGTATCTGGGTAACCTAATGATTATGTTAAAGGATAGTGGCAAAGTGTTGCTGCAGACCACTAAAACTGAGACAAGACAATAATCATGGATAGACATCCCTACGAAGTTATAAATCAAGGTAAGCTACATTGCACTATATGGAATATCAGTGTTGCTACGTCATGAGTTCTACGATTTCCTCACAAGCTGGAACATCAATGTTGCCTTCTTGTGCGAAACCCATCTCAAACAGAGTAAGGCTTTCAATCTACCAGGGTACTATGTTTACCGAAAAGATAGGCCCCCTAAAAAAGCTTCAGATCCAGCCTCTGGTGGGGTAGCTATTGTTGTCAATGAAGGTATTATTCACACTAAGAATGTCACACCTAACCTTGTCAATATGGAAACAGTTTCCATTGTCATCAAAGATGCTGATGTTGGAGAGGTCAAATTTACTTCCCTATACAACCCACCCAGGCACAAGTTAGACCCGTACGACTTAGATGAATTACTGTCTGGGCCCACTCCAGTCGTAATGGCGGGTGATTTGAATGCAAAACACCCATCCTGGAACTCCAGATGCACTAATCAAAGTGGCTTGGTACTTTATAGGTACAGTCGGGTGCATAAAGGTTTTGACCTAAGTCAAAATTGTTCGGCTTCCTTACAATACTTCAATTCAATGAGGTTACTTTTTCCAGGTATCTAGTCGAGCTTACTATGAAACGATTCCATTAAGTTTTTGCTTAGCATCGGGGGAAGGCAAGTTTTATGTCACCTACTCAATTATGTTGACAAAAATATTATTTTGGCTGTTCTGATGAGAATTTTTGTTTTATTAATAATAAACTAATCTATTTGGTTAATAGTGTAACATAAATGGTGCACAGTATCGATATAATTATATGCGTGATCAAGAGATAAGCTGATACAGCGCTCGTTATCATGTGATGCGGAAGTGATTTACAGGTGTAAGTGAAAGTTATTTTCTTTTGACTGCTTGAAAAGTCTCATTTTTTGTATATTTTGTGTATATAAAATAATCAACGACAATTATGCCAAAACCATCCGAAAATTTTTTAAATTTATTATATAACTAGATGGATCCCGTCATAATTTGACGGAGAACAACCCATCTTATTAATTATTCCCATCTCTTTAATTAGAAAATAATAAAATAAAAAATTGTCAGAACTGAAATATCTCTTTTTTGCACAAAGAATAAGAAATGAGTTAATATATAAAATAAAAATAGTTTTAAACTTAATTTCTCTGTAAGCATTAAACTGAGACATTAAGTGTCAGTGGATTAAATGATCCGTTTTTAAAGCTCTTTCTAACGATATAACATTTAACAGAACATTTTCAGAGTTTTTCTGTAGTCACAAGGAAACGTCATAAAATGATCAAAACAGAATTTTCGTTCTGCAAATCTTCAGTTTATTAAATTCAAAACAATGATTGAATATTGTCTCATTACAACAATCCCTGGCTTCTGATGGATTGTCGTAACTCTCTCTCTGTTGGTTTCAGATGCCCATGCGCAGAAGTGCCAATTTTGCTCTTACAAAAAATGCTTTGCGTTTTAATATATATGATTATATATTTTAATAGTGGAGAATAATAAATGATTTGAACAAAAGAAGATTTTTGTAAAAATAACGGTGGTATGAATTAGTTTATATTTTATTAAAAAGTAAAATATAGAGAAAAGAATGCCATGACAATTAACATGAAAAGTTTTTTAAACCCTCAAATAAACAGATCAAATTGCACACTTGGGTGAAAAAAATTTAATCTGTTTATGGTGTTCTTTACATACACCCTTTAAAACTTAAACGAAGTCAAAACCGCGATAATGAACAACAAAATTAAAAGTCTATCCATATCGGATTCGAACTCTGCCATTCGAGGCAGCTGCAATCGCTTATTATTGTCAGGAGAGAGCCCGTGACGAGCACATCCCAGGCGTATACCTGCTACCCTTTTTTCGTTAAGAAGGGACAGGTCCATTCTAATCTGCCATGACTCCTAGTACAAGTACCTGATTATGCAACCGATCAACATCCGCTAAGCTCAGCCCCTACGGATGATGAACCTTTTGCACCCGACTGTACATGGTAGATCAGATCGACACTTCCGTTATTGGCCCTCTTGAAGATACATACTTCTGTGATCACTCACCCGCTAGTGACGTACTCGACATTGCTGTTCTCAAGGGGTTTTTAAAACTCTACTATATTTTAACAGTAAATGCCTTATCATCTGATCACCTACCAGTTGCACTAAATTTTGAGGGGATAAACATCAACCTGAGAATAAATCTTCGTTATAAGCAGGACTGGAAATTTTTTAGAGAACTTATGAACGACAGTAACGTTCCTATCAGGATCCCGTCACCAGCAGTGACTGATGAAAATATCAAAGAGATCACTCACTCCATCAAGATGGCTACAAATGCTAGTGCTACTCCGGTGGATTGCAATCGGCGAGACCATCTGGAACTTCCTCCCTCCATTAGGCAACTCATCCACGAAAAAAACACCTTCAGAAGACTTTGGCAGCGTATCAGATTTCTCCACTTCAAGACGAAGTACAACAGGCTATCCTGCAAGGTACGTGATCAGATGAAAAACGTTGAATCACTGTGGAAAGCGATATAATAACAAAAGAAACACCTCTTATCCACAGAATATTTTTTAAGGAATATTTTGTGGATAAGAGGTGTTTCTTCTGTTATTAAGTGATCAGATTAAGGATTTAAGGAATCAAAGATGGAACGACAAAGTTAAAAGTGTGTCCGTCCATGAGAACTCTCTCTGGAGTATGGTCAGGGCCCTTAAAAGCAACAGGAATATTTTTCTCCCTCCTTTGCTTACAGAAGGCGGCGATTTCGTTAGCAATGACCAGAACAAAGCACAAATTATCGCTGATTCACTGAAGAGCCAATTCTCTACGACCAAAGAGGATGATCTGGTCAATATTACTCATGAGGTCAAAGACGTGCGTGATTGGTATGGCCACACAAAGCACGTTCCTGGCTCTCCTGATGTCATTGGCAACTCAGAGATATTGGACATCATAAAGCATCGTCCTCGGTGGCTCAGCAGGTTGCGTGATCGCCTCTGATGCCCGAGTCCGCGGGTTCGATCCCGGCCGAAGACGACGAGGATTTTTCAGGAGTAAATATTGAGATCACGCACTTCCTTCGGAAGGGAAGTAAAGCCGTTGGTCCCGTGTAGTCGTTTGCTGGCTGCTCGTTAAAGAACCCTTGCGAGGCAAAATTTGCGGCCCCTATAACGCCGTCCTGAAATGACCATAGCAGTTGAAAAAGATGTTAATACCAAACAAACCACACCAAACCAAGTAATATAAATAAAAATTATTATTATTATTATTATTGCCCATGCTCTCCAAGGTCTTTGAGAGCACTATACTCAAGAGGTTCAACGACTACTGCGAGGCAAACAACCTCATTCGTAGTGAGCAATTTGGCTTCCGTCCAGGCCACTCTTGTCAGCTTCAGTTATGGAGGCTTGTTGCTGATTTAAACGGTCCTCTCAACCTCTCTATGTTTAGTGGTCTCGTTTTCTTCCAAGTATGGCATGTTGGACTCATTTACAAAATGATTACCTGCGGGTTCCCTGACGATCTAATTGCTCTGGTTCGCTCCTTCCCGTCAAAGAGGACTTTTCGTGTTAAGGTTGGGGACTCGTTGTCTGAACCCTGTGATGTTAATGCTGGTGTACCCCAAGGCTCTGTCTTGGGGCCAGCCTTATTCAATTTCTTTATCCATGACTTTCTCTAGTTTGCAAAGTGTAATCTTTACTTGTTTGCTGACGATGGGTCCATCATGACCTAGGCATGAAACCCAGAACATGTCATCACTCGACTCCAAAAAGCTTTACATCAGTGCAAGAGCTGGTTCACTAAGTGGTGATTAAAGCTGAATGTCAAAAAGTACAAGGTCATGTTTATCACTCGCAAAGGCAAAAATCTTCCAAAGCCCCTTATCACTTTTGGCAAGAAACTTGAGTGGGTAAAAAGCTATAAATATCTTAGTGTCATGATCGACTCCAAATCAAACTGGAACGACCAAGTCCAATATACGCTCAACAAGGCAAAGAAAGCGAAATTCAGTTTGATTGCACTTCTGGGGCGAAACAGCGCTCTTGGTATAGATAACAAACTCTTGATATACAAGGTTGTGATTCGTACTATTTTACTTCATGGAATGCCTGCTTGGGCTTCTATTTGCAAATCCAGATGGAAGGATATCCAGACCTTCCAAAATGTTGCTCTCCGATCCATTGCCCAACTTGACAGAAGAGTTGCCAACAACCACTCTATCTATGAGGATTTGGGGATGACCCACGTAAGCACCTTTGTCCAGACACTTATGAAAAACATGCTACCCAAGATGGAGAATCTTGAAAACACCCAGGTTTCCGGTTTTCTGGACCATCCACTCGTTGTTAAGTGTCCCCTCAGGTTTCGAAGACCCCACCATATCCTGGATGTCTGCTTTGAAGACGTTAACAAGGCTGACTTCCCCAACTATTGGATCAATTAGATCCTGCTGATTTTTGGGGTCTCTATTCGTCAATCTACAATCTAACTCTCGTCCCTTCTGGGACTTCTTCTCTGGAGGACTAAAGGGGTTCATCAGGCTTCTCTTCCAGTCAGTGTACCTCATCTGGTTTACTCTTTGGGCGAGCGCGCAAAGTGAGTTTGGCTCCTGGACCACTCGCGTCTTTCTTTTCACTTCACTGTTCGATTGTCGAACGTTAAAACTTAAGGAAATTAATTACTGATATAGTAGATTTTTTAATATAGACGCACAGACTTTGCTTATGTACTAAAAAGTTTTGGATTTCAGAAATTCTGACTTCGCGGATTCTTAAAGACCATCAAAAAGTTGAATAGGAATTTCTCTAAGACCCACCCTCTATCTCTGTCTTCATCGATAAAATTGGGTTCAAAACATTAAAAGTTCCACACTTTCAGTGCCTATATCTCCTAAACGGTTGGATCAAATGAAAAAACATCAAGAATAAAACATTTTTCAAATGAAGAAAATCTGAAAATATTATTAAAAAAGGGGTTCCTATTTAAGATTTTAGAGTTACCCCCTCCCCCACACTCAGAGAGTGGGGTGGAAGACCGAGTTTTGTATCATTGGATAGTGTTTTGAAAAATATTAAACACGTGTATTTTGTTTTTTCGATTTGATATGTACTTCTCCAGATATTCTTTTTACACTTTATTTGAAGCATCCTGTATATAACTAGTTGAAGAACCCGCCCTCGCTTGGAGAAAAGTGTACTTCTTTTATATTTATGTATACATGTATAGAAAATAAAAGATACACTCTATTTCCGCGCGAAAGACTTGCAGTCATTATTGATGCTGCTTCACGGAACAATCGCAAAAGTCCTCATTATTCAAAGCACTGAAGCTAACGAGAAATACAGGCTTCGGCACTGAAAAGTCACCTGACCAAGATAGGTCTATTAACAATCCAACCTTCATTGTTTCCAACAAAGGAAAAAACACTGATTGGTAAAATACAAGATGGAAACAATGAAAGTTACATTGTTAATAGACCTAAATTGGTCAGGTGACTTTTCAGTGCCTAAGGCTGTCTTTCTCGTTAGCCTCGACAAAGCACATGATGATGTCACAATTTTTGCTGGCAATAATCTCATTCAGCTCCAGGAAATTTGTATTTTCAAAATAAACTACAATGGAAGAATAAAGAAAAATTAAAATCCTTTCTTAGCGAGCACCTAGAAGGCAAGAGAAATATACTTGCCAAATTTCAAGTTCATGGGCTTCATGGTTTTGGAGATTTCATGACGAATGAATACATAAAGGAATGAGTGAGTATATACATATATGAAAAAAAAACTAGAAATGATATAAGCAAAATGAAACCAATATACTGAAGATGAAGTTAATACAGGGTGGATATAAAATAACGTGAGGTATCCAGAGCCCTCTACAAGTAAAGTAATGGACGAAACATAACCAAATTTGATGGGCGTACATAGTGGACCATGGGATTTCGATTTCTAAAAGACTAAAAATTAGTACCAAAAGTCGCCGTCAATAATATTTTGCCGCTGTTTACCAAATAAAATGCATTAATTTGCATAAACCTGTTCCGTTTAGCGATCATGAGTCTAAAAGGAAAGGCTGGGAGAATTCTCATCATTCTGAGGCCAACTGCCTTACGGGACCGCGCTTTGTTACTCAGACTGTATTATTAGCGGAACGAGAATGCCAATGCTGCCTTTCATGAATTTTGGCAGTTAAAGAAGTTGCGAAAAGGACCAATGAGCATAACAAATTTACGAAACATGATTCATTGATTTGATACTACAGGAACTCTAGCACAGCAACAAGGCTGGGGATGCAGAGCACTTAGTCAGCAACAAGTTGAAGAAGTTGCAACGGCTATTGTCGAACAGGAGTTGGGGCAGATGCAGATGCCATACCCAATGATACGGAAGATCCTGCATCAGATGTTGAAGTTTTACCCGTATAAAAATCTTTTCTGTTCAAGAAATTCTCTCTGGCGATGCGGCCACCCGGTTCTTGGCACGCATGCAAGTTGATGGTACATGGCCGTGGCAGATTTTATGGAGTGACGAAGCACGTTTTCATTTGAACTGTGGTATTAACACACACAATCACCGCATCTGGGCTGCAAATAATCCACACGCTTGTGTGCAGTAGCCTCTCCACTCGCCAAAAGTCACAGTGTGATGTGGATTTACAGCATCTTTTTTCATCGTCCTTACTTTCAAGAGGAAAATCGTGCAAGTGGACCAGTGACCTGTACCATTACTGCTGACAGGTATGCCAATATGCTACAGAAATTCATGGATCCATTCATCACAACTGCAGCAACGAGGATGTCTCAATTTGACCACATTCATGCAGGATGATGCACCACCCCACATTGGACATAATGTATAGCGTGTGTTGTGGCAACAGCTCTCTGATAGTAGTGTCTTTAGTCGTGCCTTTCCTATGGTATGGCCACCAAAGTCGTTCGATCAATCCTTGTGACTTTTGGTTGTGGGAATTTCTTAAAGGCATTGTGTATCAAGGCCATGTCCCTAATATCGCAATGTTGAAAGATCAAATAACGTTACAGGTGAGAAAAATTAATTCTGATGTGTTGCGAGGTGCCGTGGAAAATGTCGTTCATCATATGAAGTTCTTGGAACATCAAGATGGTGGCCATAATCAACCTCATTTGTAAGTTACAATCATTTGTTGTTAATAAGATTGACGTGTGCTGTGTCGTTTGGCATTTAATCATTCAGCATTCACACTAAAACACTTTTGCAGTGCCAACATTTTATTGGTGTCGTCTTTTGGTACTAATTTTTTATTTTTTTAGAAATCAAAATCGCATGATCCACTCTGTACACTCATCAAATTTGGTTATGTTTCTTCCAATACTTTACTCGCTAGATGGTTCTGGATACCTCACATTATTTTATAACCATCCAGGATATAACAAGAAGTTAATCCTCTCAAGGAAGGTATAGGAAAGTAGCGGAAGCCCTGAGATCATCTATTTTTCTCCTTTTATCTCCTTTTTACCCTCCCCCCTCCCAAATATTTTAAATCGAAAAATTGATTTTCTCGAACGTAGTATTTAAAAAGTGTAAAAGAGCTCTACCTTTTTTCGTTTCTTATTATTTCCGATCGAATGATATATGACATGCCATATGTTGCCAGCCATAGTTCTAAAGACCCAGTAACTACCAACCCCATAATTCTGATCTTATTGGAACAATTTGGCCCAAACTTCATAGTGATCTTGCTTAGAGGAATCCGCATACCGAATTTCACTCCTTTATATGCATAAATATGCATAGACCTTTTGTTCACCTGTAATTTCCACCTTCAGACATTCAGACATTCTTCAGACAACAACTTTGTAATTTACACTCATGTCAGTCATAACTTACATTCAGTCTCTGAGGGAATCCCATGAGCGTGTTTTTCCTTTCACTAGAGGTGCTGCAATCAAGATGACATAATCCGGTTTCCACAATTCAGCCAAGTGAAATATCTGTGTATTTTTTAATCTGTGGTCAAATTCTTCTTTTGAACAAAACACAGGGACATATCATTTTTCCGTTTTCCAAAGGATGAAAAAAGGTGAGTCTGCTTCATTCTTTTTTTTCCTACTAATGATGTAAAGTATTTCTAAACAATAAAAAAAACCGAAGGTTTTATTGATTGTAAAACCTACATTTCGATTAGTTAGCTATATAGGCCTTTATTTTTTTTGTATATTTGAATATATATTTTTTTAATCTATGAATTGGGATCCAGTATGTCCATCCAGGGCCTGTATGGGCAGAGGCCGACGAGTTGGGTCCCTGGATGGACCTGGATTCACGACTGCAGTATGATGATCGCAGCAGAAAGGGGGGGGGGGGTGAAGATTGGCTATCACAGATGGTCGCCCATCCAGTAACTAATCGTGCCTGATGTAGCTTAACTTCACAGAAGTTGTGTTCAATGAAAGCCCACCAGACCACGGCATTGACTGTCCTCGTTTTTTTCGTGTGTTAAGAATAAATTAAACGCTCTAAAACTAATTTCAGTAATGTAAGAATAAAAGTAAAAGTAATTTTTTTCATATAAGAATGAATAAAATGCAGGGAAAGTTAAGCGTTTAATGTAAGATTAACTTAACAAAAAACTCTTAGCAAAAAGTTTTGAAACTATACGCAGCTTCATATTACTTGAAATTACACGACCGAGAAGAAGCTGGCCGGAAACAAACGTTAAATATCAATTTTCAGTTTCCCTAAAGTCTTATATCAAAAAAGACCCCAATCCCCTTATCCATTCTCACTAATAGGCATTAAATGAATATATTGCACGATTTACAATTTTCAAAACACAACTCATTTATCTTTGTGACTAAGTCAGTTTTTTTTTAGATTATTTTTAAAGGTTACAGTTTAAAGGTTACTTTTAAAAGGGTTACATGACACTTTCTTGGAATTATAAGTGTCAACTTTCCTGGTGATGTTTTTTGTACAAAAAAATCTCACATTCGGTGCAAAATCTCACAATCGGTACAAAATCTCACAACCTGTACAAAAGCTCACAGTCAGAATTGAGGATCGCACACTGCGGTGCTTAACGCCCGTTGAGATCGTTTCCACTTGTTTAAGCACTATAATCATTGAAGAAACTTTATATTACCCTGGTATAATGAGTGTGAAGGACATCTAAAATAGAAGAAGACTGAATATTAGAATAATTTGTTTATTTTTGTTAAGTTTTCTAATCATTATTAGCTCTGTGTAGAAGTGTCTCGATGCTTGGCATGCTGGGAACTCTTGGTTTCGCTGATCACTGTATTGTTGTTCTCTCCTCCTATACCGGAAGTATTGTGAGTGTTTCTGGCCTTGACACCAGGGGGCGATCCAAGGATTCACTGCAGGATCGGCCTGGGATATAAAAGGGGAAGCGCGAGTTTCAAGAATTCATTCCAGAATCAAGCTTCCATGAGTAAAGTACCCTCTTCAACATACAGGATCAGTCGAGATCGTCGAGACCCAGCATGGTAAGGTAATGTTCAACTATTTTCTTATTTGATACTATAGAGTTACCATAATGATCCAGTAACTATCGTGTTAGTTAAATTCTTTTGCTTATTTAAATACAACCTCTGACAATTAAGTTCGGTGAATGACATCACATCCTAATCTGTGCGAGCTTACCACGAGTAACAATGCATGTGAATACAAGCCCAGTCATTGTTTAAGCAACTTCAGACAGGTCACGTTTGTGCGTGCAATGGTTTAGTAGATGCTCGTTTCTTCAGTTGAAGGTGTAGCGTGCGCACGTAACTGTGGATAATGGATCAAAGAGGAACACTGCCGTAATCGTGCAACAGTTTCTGACCAAGAAAGGGGTCATATCAATAGCTCATCCACCTTATTCACCAGACTTGGCACCGGCAGACTTTTTCTTGTTCCCACGCCTGAAATGGGCCTTAAAGGGACACAGATTTGCAGACAATCCAGACATTCAAGCAAATGTGACACGTGAACTTAAAGCCATCCCTAAGGAGCTTCCAGGACTTATACACCCGATCCCAAAAGTGTATTGCCTTCCAGGGTGATTATTTCGAAGGACAATAAGGTAAATGTGGCTCTATCTGTTTTGCATTTTGCTGTGTGAACTCATTCACGAAACTTAATTGTCAGAGGTTGTATTATTGATAATGTAAAATTCTAAAGTAAATTAGTGTCAGGGGATTTTTTTGCTTATATTTAAGTTCTGAGACCAAGTATATGCAACTTTTATCTATCATTATTAAGCCTTTATACACTATATGATCACAAATATACGGACACGTGCACGTTTGCGCTCTAGCCACGATTTCATGGAAGTCAATAGGGCGACGCACATCCCTTTGCCCGAATCACAGCTTCCACCCTTCAGGGAAGACTTTCCACCAAATGTTGGTAGGTACTTTCCGGAATGTTCC